>CM065638.1:77028624-77151740 GCA_033220585.1 Dipteronia sinensis | reverse complement strand
TCCATCCTGAATAAAATCAGAAACCCTAACTCATAGCAGACTAGCCAAATAATCTGGAATACCCAGGGGATCCATAATAGGCACACCCAACCAGTTGTCGCGCCAAAAGTCATGCTGAGAATGCTTACCAATAAGCCAGATACCTTCCTTAAGAAGATCAGAGTAATGAACTCGAAGAGAGGAGCAAATTGAAGAAGTGACATACCCCTCATGTGGTTTACGAAGATGCTTAAGATAATGCTCCCACAGAAATGAAAAAGCAAAGCCCTTAGAAGTCATGAACTTCCAAGTGAATTTGTTCAAAAGCGAGTCGTTCAGTAAACCCAGATCCTTCAAGCCAAGACCATCATTGGACAAAGGCCTACAGCAACGGTCCCAAGCAACCCGGATCAGCTTAGACTCCTCACATAAGCCCATCCACAGAACATTTCTCAACTTGCGATTAATTATCCTCAACAATGATGAAGACCACTTATAAATCATGAAAGAATGTATAAAAGAACCAGTGATAACATATTTGATTAGAGTAGCTCAGCCAACCATAGAAAGAGCTTTACCTTTCCATTTAGAAAATTTGGAAAGAATTTTATCCGCCACTAGCTACAACAGAGACCGTGTATGCCTTCCTTTAAATAACAGGACTCCCAAATAAGTAAAAGGTAACTGCCCAATCTGCATGTCAACCAAAGACTGCAATCTCTCAATCCGGGCATGAGAAACAGACAAACCAAAAAAGATGGAAGATTTGCTCCAGTTAACAAACTGACCTGATAATCCTCCATACATATCAAAAGCTTGCATAATGCCCTTTAGATTCTTCACTGTGCCTTTACAAAAAATCAGAACGTCATCTGCATAAAGCAGATGAGTCGGAGCAACGAAACCCTTCGGAGAAGAAATAGGTAAAAGCTGAGAAGACTCCACCATCCTCGACAAAAACCTACTAATAGAATCATCTGCAATACCAAACAGAAGAGGGGAAAGAGGATCTCCCTGACGGTCCCCTCTAGAACAACGAAAATAATCCTCCGGAACCTTATTCTCAATAAATGAATGTTTGATAAATTAATAACATTGTTTAAATAATAAAATCTTTCGGTCCCGACTTGGGCCAATGAACTGAAATAATAACCTTGCTAAATGCATCAGATAATAATTAAAAAAATCCCCAACGAATATATAAATTTATAAATTATTCATTTATTGATAAATAAATAACCCCTCTAAAATAATAATTTTCTCATATCCCAACAATATTATTTTATAAGGGTTTTACGTATATTTTAACAACATGCATTGCAATTTGTTAGAAGAGTGATCGTTCATGGAATCCGTAGAATTATCTCACTGTTCTTGAAAAAAATTACAATCAAAATTCTTGATATGCTATGCTTTTGAATCCACAATCAGAAAAGATATAAAAGCTTTGATACTGTTACTGCAAGTTATATAGAGCATTCCTCATTATTTCTCTCTCCAAAACATTTTCTAAAGTCTTCTAGAATCCAATTTGGTATCAAAGCAAACTTCATTCCAAATGGCCGGAAACAACCAAACTCCGATGACCCGGGTCTTCCGCTACAAACAGCGCTCAAAACACCCTTAAAATATCACTAGTCTTTTAAATAAGAATAAAAATGCTCAAAAGGTAAATCACAACATAAATTAGAAGTGAAAGCTAGAAAGATTAACTAGATTGATATAACATAACTCCCAAATATACAAGATGAAATAAAGAACATAAGAGTTTCAAGTACAAATAACTGAAATAAGGTCCAACAGAAAATAAAAAGATGAAAATATTAAAATAAACATCAATTTCTTGAAAAAGTGAAATTATTTGTCGCTGCAATGTAGTCTGACCCTTCATACGATGACTTTGTATACCCTTGTCTTTCGATTTCCATTGATTTCAAAAGGTTGGCACAGTGCTTCTCTGCTCACAAAATAAACAAACAAATTATCTTATTTGAAAAATTACTGTACAAATTATATAAGCACATATTTAACTCAAAAGTCCTGCTTAGAGTTTGCATCCAGTGTTGCTTAAGTCATAATAAGTGCAGAAAATTACAAGATGAGGAAAAGAAATGATTATAAAAAGGAATAAGCATTGTGTCATAGCTTTGGCATGTGATAGTCTTACAACCCAAAAATCTAATTTATCTGTGACATCCATTTATATATATATAATATATATATATGCACCTTTCTCTTTGTTTTTTATCTTTTCAACGTGGGATTCGTCTAATCTTGTTTAACTTCGCATGCGGGTTATCTTAACCGTACCAATGTCAAATGGACAATAATTTATCTGTGGAGAAGTACCTGGCTAAGAGTTGAGATCACCTCTCTGCCTCCCTGGCTCCCTCCCCTGATTTTCCATCTAAAATGTCTCATGGGATTTCAATGCCGTTAATTACAATCTTCCTGATGTGAGACACCTTAGGCCAATCTTCCCCTTTGCCCTGTTGACACCGCACTGTCATCAAAGAACTTCCAGTGATGCCCAGAGAAGAGATAGAGCTTGGCAAACTCCCTTCTGACATGTTTTTGAGTTTAGCACAGCTGTTGATCTCCAAAGTCTCAAGAGAGTTGAGGAGCTGAAACCCGCTGAGATTCAAGACTTCAAGCTCTGGAAATTCACTAATTTGAAGAGAAGTGAGAGAAGCGGGAAGTAGACCTTCCTGCGGAAATGAATTCAAATTACTGCATCCGCCTATAATCCTCAAACAAGTAAGTGCAGCCATGTTGTCCAGACCCCACTCATACTGGGGAGTGAGAAGATCACAGTTCTCAATCACTAGCGATTGTAAGTTGGTGGGCAAACCACCATTTGGAAATGACACAATCTTTGGACAAGAAAATACATCCAGTACTTCAAGAGAAGTAAGTGTGTGCATCTGTTTTGGCATCAACAGAAGACTCCTGCAATTCATGACTTTAAAAGATGTCAGGTTAGGAGTGGGAAACCCTCTTCCTGCAAATAACTCCAGATTGTGGCAATCAATAATTGTCAAGCTTTGAAGACATCCAAGCTCCCGGTGAATATCTTCTGAAACTTCTATACACTTGAGATTCTTGCAACCCTGGATTTTAAGAGTTTCAAGCCTGTGGAAGAAGTTTAATGTGAAGTTCTTGAGGGAATCACAACTACTTATTATGTGCAGATTCTGGAGATTACTGTAATCTGCGCTATCATCAAACATGAATTCCAAATTCCAACACTTTTCGATATATAGTAATTCCAACGAAGGGCAATAACCTGCTAACCTCCCCATAAGTTCTGGACAATTCCGTACATGAAGCTCTTTGAGAGATGATAGCTGTCTAAATGTCGGCAAGGATAGGCGACTTTTGCAATCAGTAAAATGCAAGACAACCATGTAGTGAATGATGAATCCTCTATCCAATCTGGTAATTTTGTACCGTAATAACCTGCAATGGAGAGTTTTTCTATTTTCATGAGGACGCAACTTTTCAAGAACAACCGTTTCTTTTTGCTGATCAAAACCGTTACTGTTCCAACTGAAAAACAACTCCTTAATGTTCTTCTTTTCCTTCAATTTGGCATTCTCAGCATCTTCAACTTCTCTAACCTTCTGCAACTCTAGAATAGAAAGTTTTCCGCTGAGATGCAGAAGTTCACCTAACTCACTAATGCTCGATCCTGTAGCATTGTCGCTTACTACAAATGTTGTAAGTAACTGAAGATTTTTCAATCTACCAAATTCAAGTGGCATCTCTTTCAAAGACTTAGTTCCATTCAAATCAAGACGTCCTAAATTAATCAGTTTCCGCATTTTTGCTGGCAACTCATTGAGTTTTGTACAATGTGATAGTATCAACGTGTGTAAGTTATATAAAAGGCATGTCGATGATGGTAATACCTTGATTTCTGTTCGAGAAAATCCAAGTAGCGTAAATGTTTCAATTTGTCAAAAGTATCAGGAAACTGAGTGATCCTACAACTGGACAAGGAGAGCACTCGCAAGCACCTGAGTATGGGAAGCAAGTTATTGACCACGAACTCATTTATGTAACAGGATTTACTAAGATTTAATGATGAGCTCAATGGTAGGAAAGTACGCAGGAACTTTGCCTCATGCAACGCCTCAAACTTCTCAGGAGTACCGTTCTGGTCCCTAATATATGAAAAATGGCGAGTCTTCTCAGATATGCCAAATGTACTGCCACTCTCAAACTTGAAGGCAAAATGACCCGATACAAATTGAGCTAATTCATTAACAAGGTCATGCATCACAAAACCTGATTTATTATCAATGGATTGTTGAAAAAATGACCTTGATAATAATTCATGAAAGTACTCATTGCCTAGTTCTTCCATTCTTTTCTCACTTCTTGGTTGCTGCAGAAAACCCTCTGCCATCCATAATAAAACTAGCTTCTCCTTTTCAAATACATATCCCATAGGAAATATTGAACAATAAGCAAAGCATCGTTTTAAATTGGCAGGAAGATAGTAGTAGCTCAATCTCAAGGAAGGAAGTATGCTATCACTCTGCAGATCCCATAATTTGTTGTTCAAAATGTTGTCCCATTCATTGACTTCTACCTTAGAGTGCAGTAAACTGCCTAATAATTTTGCAGCTAGAGGTAGCCCTTGGCACTTTTTCACTATTTGTTCCCCAATTGCCTTCAACTTTGGACTCACATGGACATTTTCACTTCCAAATGCATATTTTGTAAACACTGACCAACAATGTTTGTAAGATAGCTGTTGAAGAGGATGAATAAGAGTGGCATGCATAGTTGATGCTACGTATTGGCTTCGTGCTGTCACAATAATCCGACTCCCCTCTAGCCGCACCAATGAAGGAATTTTGCAGAACATCCCAATAAATGAAATTCTCGTTCCAAACATCATCTAAAACAAGTAAGAATTTTTTTCCAGTCCGTTTTTGTTGCAACCTGAGCTGGATAAGATCTAAATTTGTAATGTTGCAATTTCGTGAACAGAAAGAGTCATAAATAGTTTTAGTCACTTAAGCACATCAAATTCTTCGGAAACATAGGCCCACGCTCTTGTTCTAAAATGTCTCTTCACCCTTGAATCATTGTACAAAAGTTGAGCGAGGGTTGTCTTTCCAACTCCAGCCATCCCAGTAATCGCAATTACAGGGATCTCCGATTCATTTATGTTATCAGATAGCAAAAATTCATAACTTTTGCTTTATCACTATCTCTGCCAAAAACCTTACATTCATCCACCAAAGACGTTGATGGCAATCTAGGAAATGATTTTCTCCCAAGACTTTCTTTCAGACCAAGCACACTCCTGTGCTCTGCTAGCTTGTCAAGCTTCGAGGTCATCTTTTCAAGCTCAGCTTTAAAATTATTACAAATTTTGAGAGTAGATGTGTTGTTTTGCACCTGATTGTTGGTTGCTGCAGATTGAGCTGAAGACACTGTCGCAATCTCATCCAATAAGTCATCAGCATGGTAGGCAGCATCTTTAACCTGATCAACCCAATCTTTCACAAACTGGTTTGTGATCTGCTTCTCCTCTGCATCACTGAGCACCGCATTAATTGTCAGAAGAATCATATTCAGCCTCTCTAAGACAGTGACATCAAATTCCCCCTTCTTGAAGAAGTCTATAACTTTCTGAGAAGCTAGTCTGTCAAACAGCACTTGAAGGAAAGCAGAGATACCGGCACCCACTGCTGTTTCGACCCAAACCATGATGTCTTCTTAGCGGAAGGAAAGGGAAGGCTTCAAGAAAAGAATTAATCACAATTAGGAAACTCAGATCAAGATCAATCAGAGGAGAGCACAGTGAAATGCTTCCAGCATTAATCGGTGTAAAAAACAGTTTAGAAGCAGACTTTAGTTAAAAGATGTGTTTAGCCAATGCGAAAGACCTCGAAAGGAAAAAATGTAAAGGTGGACGAGGGAAGGTGAAGGGAAATGAAAATAAAGTGACTATGGGAGAAATTCAAAAATAATCCTCTATATTAAGAGTTTCGTTTTTAACCACTTAGAAAAGTTTAATCGTTTGTAACCACATGGCATGAGAATTTACTCATATACCCTTTACTTAAAAAATTGTTCTCTTTTCATCATCCAAAAGGATGAGAAATAATACGGTATAAATACATTACAGTTTTTAAATGTCGAACTCATAACTTCTCAAGTCTCTAAGAGGAGTTAAACCACAACACCAAGGGTGTGTTTTGGTGTGCAAAATTGGATTGGATATGATTGAACTTTTAAGGGATTGTATTAAATTGGACTGGATTGGACTAAATTAGTAATGTGATGTGTTTAGTGTAGTATAGATTGGATTAAATAATATTGTCTCTTATTTGGTATAACATAAGATTGAATAAAAAATAATTGAAAATAATTGTCTTGTGTGATCAGAGGTCACTTTAAATTTATATATTAAATTAATTTTTAAATAATAAAATCATTTTAAATCAATACAAAGAAATAAAAAAAAATATTTTAAATTAAAATTGGTTAAAAAATTCTTTAAATTATTTTGTACATAAAATAACACTTAGTTTTTAATTGATAATAAAAATATAATTTTTAAAATGTTAGAATAAAATATATTGATATTAAAAAAGAGTAACATATATTAAATGAATTTTTAAAACAAATCAAATAAATTTAATACTTAAAGTATTTAATTATATATATAAAAAGTAGTATAGTCCAAGCCTTTGTGGCAGGAGTAATTTCACTAAAGTCCCTACTTTTGGTGAAATGTCACCAATTTAAACTTTTTTTGTCATATAATCAACTGATGACCCTTATTTTTTCAAAATACATCACTTTAGTCCATTTGACCAAAATATTAATAATCAACTCTAATTAAATAAATAAAAGTAAGATTTTACCCCTAGTCAAAATGATTTGTTGAGTTTCAAAATTAAATAATATTAAAATAGTTTATAAAAATAAATTATCAACATAATTAATTTTCTAAAAAAACAAAAAATATAATAATTTTAAAATAGGAAAAAAAAATTAAAGGATTATGGAAAATATAAAGTTAAAATAAATAATAAATTGAATGTATTTTTATAAATTTAAAAAAATAAAAAAATAGAAAGTATTTCAAAAAAATAAGAAGAGAGTTTTTTTTCTAAAGTAAATGGATCTCCACCGTTGGATCGATCCTCCACCATTGGATCGATCCAAATCCAATGGTGGAGATCCATTTACTTTTAAAAAAACTTTCTTTTATTGTTTGAAGTACTTTTAATTTTTTTAAATACTTCAATATATTATTTATTTTAACTTTATATTTTTCATAATCAATTAGTTTTTGTTTTTTTTTTAAATAATTTGTTTTTTAGAAAATAATTTTTTTTGTTTATTTATTTTTATAAAACATTTTAATATTATTTATTTTGAAACTGAATAAATCATTTTGACAAGGGTAGAATTGGATCTTTGTACATATAATTAGAGATGACCGTTAGTATTTTGATAAAATGGACTAAAATGATGTATTTTGAAAAAACAATGGACTTAAGTTACTAATATGCCAAAAACATTTAAATTGGTGATATTTCGTCTAAAAGTAGAGATTTTAGTGAAATTACCCTAAAATATAGTCCCACCACACCCTCACTAACTTTGGACCCACTTGATTGGTTGTCTAATTAGATGAGCTTACCAAACATTAGGATAGGATTAGGCATAGTCCAATCTTGGCTGCCAAACGCAGCACAAGAGTCCAAGACAAAACTTCCTGTAAAAATTCTTAAACAATTTTATAAAATATATTTCATGTATTTATATTTTTTTTCAAATATTGTTTTTACATATTTCACGAAAACTCTAAATATTTTACGAAAATAAACATATTTACATATTTCATGCAGAAAAAAAAAAATGTTGTTCATGTAGTTGCTAAGTGGTCGTAAATATTTATCCCACCTAATATTCTGATCGTGCCATTAGAGATTAAAGAGCTGCAATAAAATGGAAAGAATAAATGCTTTAATGATTAAAGTAGAAAATTGAAAGGACCCCATTGGTTTATGATAAAGCTGCCTGCCAGGAATAAGAACAAGCATCTCTGCCATTCAGGTCAGTGAATCAAATGTGAATGGCATTGTGTGAAGACAATGAATCAATAATAGAAGTTCGAGCGTGTAATTCAACTGGGTTAGTATGCAAATGCAATGGCTTGTGTTTTTAGTCTAAAGTAGAACAAGCCATGGTGAGTATATCTAAGGCAACATTAATTTGCAATTGCATATGTACCGTGTTAACTTGTACCCTAAAGACACGGATTTACAACCATTTTATTGTTAAACAAAAGGATAAAAGGTACTGTATTATTATAATAAGACAATAAATGCATTATTGATATATATTTTTATTTCTTTTTTTATAAAAAAAAATATTTTATTTCACTTTTTAACAATAAAGTGGTTGTTACTATATATCGTAAGGACTGTTAATATATATCGTAAGGACAGGGGTTAACACTACCCTTTGAACATTATTGATTATTGTAAAGATTACTGGCTACTTAGATAAAGTTTGGACAATTTAAACTCATAAATAACTTAATCAAAAACCGACACTCAACTCGGAGTGTTATATTAAACTCTTATCCATTAACTTTTTCAGAATCTAAAAGATGAAACGACCTCAAACACCTATAACTAAAAAATAGTAAAAATGAATAAGACTAGTTATAAATCTCTATTGTTCATTTGTAAGATGGATCTAATAGAGATCCATCAATGGATCTGCATGAGATGCATTTGTGGAGACCTAGATCCTCTATCTGATTTTTTTTTTTTTCGATTTTTTAAATGTTTTTTATTTTAATAAATCTATGGTAGAGATCAATTGTTTTTTAAATTTAAATTTCTTATAAATGAATTTGATGAACGGTAGAGATCCATTTTTTATTTTGTTTTTAATTTCTGATTTTATTAAATAAGTGTAGTTATTAAATAAAAACAATATTAGCTGGCCTTTATAGTGTCAAAGTAAGAAATCAAATTTGGTCAAACTCTAATGGCAGAAAAGGCCAACGTCAATTTTTGATTAAGTTGTTCTTGAATGTAAATCGGCAAATCTTGAATGTAAATCGGCAAACCTCAAATAGGTAACCAACCTATCTTTTAGTTATGGTAAATGTCATTTAGCCTTACAATTTACCTAAAATACACTAAAAGTTTTCTCATGTTTTGAAATTTGTCATCCATCCCTTATGTTGGGAAGGATTATGATAAATACAGAAACTTTGAACGAACGATCATTTTCATTTTCTCATAAAAGTGATAAAACCAATGTATCTTAAATTTTCTCATAGAACTTTTAACTTTTTAACTATTTTTCTTCCTTTCAATTGGAGCAGAACAAGTGAAACTATTTAATGCTTCTCCTCTAGTATCTTACATTTTCAATAAAAAGTATCTAAAGCTCTTGGCTTCTATTAAAGTTTTGGAAATTTATACAATAAATTATGGGTAGTGTTAACTTATACCCTTAGGGCACAAGTTAACACCTAGAAAATGGGTAAAAAACAATTATTAACCTCTTCATTTATTATATATGATTTTATTGTTTTTTGTAAATCTTAAAATGCCAATTTTACTCTGCCCTTTAATTTTTGGGTTGTGCTGGACATAAACAATTTTAATTAAAACTTTAAAACAGCTTAATCAAAACCCCAGAAGATGAATGGTCTTACCATTGTTCATTTAACTCCAAATGTGGTTGTAGTTCTTGTGAAAAATAATAAGGTAATTTCTTATACTTTTTACATTAGTTCTTACTGAAAACAAATATGGTAGAACAATATATGATTTATATTCTACGTTCACCTTTTATTTATAATTTTGGTTTTAATTTTTTATATAATTTATTTCTATATTTTTTATTTTATTGAATGACTGTACTTGTCTACCACCGTTGACCTGTTGTTAAACTTCTGAAATTATTATTCCATCAATGGTTATAAGGTAAACACAATAAATTAATTATTTATCTTTACAACTAGATTTTATTGATAGAGAGATTTAATCCGTAGAGGGATTGAATTGATGTTGAGTTTCATTTTCAGAAGATATGTGTGTATTTTTGTTGCACATTAAAGACTAAAGTGTTTTGGTGCTTATATTTTGTTAACAGGTTATAGGTATATATATTTCTTTTGGATTTTAAATTTAACTATTTGAGTTTTTTTTAATACAATAAATGAAAAAAATAATAATAATAAAGCAGAACAGGTACTTTCAATGTCCTGTTTCATATTAGTTTTACTTTGTTTTTGCTTAAGTTTTAGTTTTATTTGAGTGCAAAACTTCCGAGGAATTTATTTTGCTGAATTTACTATTTGAGTTTATTGTATAAAAAATAAATCAATTAACTAAGACAACTATTTGAGTGTAGAACTAAGACATCTACTTTTACTTGAGTTTTAGTTTTAACTATTGCAGAACTTTTGATGGAAATTATTTTTGTAGATTTTACATTTAACTATTTGAATTAAATGAATAAAAAAATTAAACAAGACAGTTGTATACAAAAAAAAAAAGCATTATCCAAAAATTAAAGGCATGGTAAAATAGGTATTTAAAGATTTACAAAAAAAACAATAAAATCAGATGTAATAAATGAAGATGTTCATAATTACGTTTTACCCATTTTATAGGTGTTAAACCTATGCCGTAAATTATTATTAGAAAAGTATCATTTTCACCCATAAATTATGACCTATTAGTAAATTTCCCCCCTATATTTTGCTTATTGGTCATTCTCCCCGTTAACAGCAAACTTATTCACCAAATACCCCCTTCCCGTTAGCTTTTCCATTAAAATGGATAGTTGACTGTTAAGTTGTTGTTATCTTTAAGGTTAAAATGGTAACTTCGCCACATGGACTTGAATGAGAATTAATGTGGGAGGGTAAAAAGGTAAAATTATTAATACATATTACAATTTAATAAAACTAAAATGATGTGGATGAGAATTTTAAATATTATGTATATATATAAAAAAATAAATAAATAAAACTTCACATAAACAGAAGACTCTTATTAATAATACTTTGGTATAAAAAAATTTAAACAAAAAAAAAATATATCTATATATTACATATAAACCCAAAAAAAAAACTAAATATTTTTTTTTCATTTAAAAGGATCTCCGTGGAGATCAATTGGAAAAAAAAAAAAATTAACCCAAATCCTCACTTCATCTCATTTCTCCACCACACAAACCCAAACCCATTTTCTCCACCACACAAACCCAAACCCTAGTCACCACCATCACTCAAACACCAAACCCACCAAATCACACCAGTCGCCACCCTTATGACTGCCGATCTCCTCTCGTCGTGGATCCCCTCTCTTTCTTCCTATCTCTCTTTTCCCTATTTTTTTCCTTTGACAGAAGGGTAGCCGCCGCCGCGAGGTGAATGGATGGGCGTTTCGCAGCGGCGGCAAGTGTGGTTGAGGTAAGATGGGCTTGGTTGGATTTAAGCCAATGATGGTGTGGTTGATGGGTTTGCTTTTGGATTTGAGGGTTAGAGTTTGATGATTGACATGAATGGTGGTGGGTTTTGGTTTCGGAGATGGAGATGTTTGGTCTCTGGTGTTGAATGTTGATTTGGAAAACTACTACCATTTTTTTCAATGACTTTCAGTTTCTGATTGATGGAATCATTTGAAATTAAATAAATTGTAGTTTCAGTTTCTTGTTTGATTCTGGTGAATGGAATTGAAAATCATTGGTTTCAGATTCTGGGTTTTCTATTTTGGTGATTAAAAATAGTAAAAAATGAAAACTGATATGGAAAGAAATTCTGAAAAATTGAAATCGATATGGAGATCTAGAGAGCTTTGGATCTCCACCATTTTTATTTTCATTTTCATTTTTTCCTTTTCATTTTTTTTAAAATTTGAGTTTGATGGCATAGCTCAACTATTCAAGGGCAACAATGTCTTTTAATATTAAAATTAACATTTTTGACATAAAAGCTAACGGAAAGGGGGAATATGGCGAATACTTTCAGTTTTAAGGGGATAATGACCATTAATGAAAATACAGGGGGAGATTTACTAATAGGTTAAAATATATGAGGGAAAAGATACTTTCCCTTATTATTATTGTCATTTTTATGTATGCACACGGTTAGGGATGACAATTGTACCCGGACCCGCGAGTACCGAACCGAACCAGAACCGTATGGGTCGGGTCGGGTCTGGGTCCTCACATTCTAGTCATGGGTCAGGTCTGGGTCCAAAATAACAGACTCGATTCCGGTTCAGGTTCGGGTCTGGGTCTGAGCCAAAAACCCGGACCCGTGGACCCGATTAATATAAAACACTTAAACACTGTCGTTTTATACATTTAGGTGACCTAAACCTAACTACTTCCTTTCTTCTTCTTGAAGCCACATTCTTCTTCTTCTTCTTTCATACATCAGAGTTCTTCTTTCTTCTTCCTACCTAATTTTTTCACGCCTCCACCTAATTTCTTCGACGGCCTGCAGCTCCACCTTTCGATCACCGACAGCTCCACTCATCGGCCACCGCTCACCAGCTCACCACTCACCGTAAGTCTGTAACTCTCTATCTCTCTCTCTCTTACACTTGCTCTTATATGGGGACTGGTTCAAATCGAATATGTTTTTGTGTCTTTGTAGGATCGATCGATCGATTTCCTCATTATTTATGTTATTTGTGTTCAATTTTTCTTCAATTGTGATTTGTGATTGGGTTTTGGTCTGGGTCTCCTTAAGACCCGAACCCAAACCCGAAAATTTTCATGGGTCTGGGTCTAAATTTTTTTGATAGGTCTGGGTCTGGGTCTGGTAGGACCCGACCCGAACCTGACACATTGCCATCTCTACTCACGGTTCATATTCTGTTGAAGTTTGTTTATCATTATATTATTAGGGGGTATTATCACAAAAATCTCTATTTTTTAATAAAATGTCATCTTTTTAAATGTTTT
Organism: Dipteronia sinensis; assembly: GCA_033220585.1. Taxonomy (NCBI): domain Eukaryota; kingdom Viridiplantae; phylum Streptophyta; class Magnoliopsida; order Sapindales; family Sapindaceae; genus Dipteronia; species Dipteronia sinensis. The sequence continues at coordinate 77,138,777 of CM065638.1, read as the reverse complement.
TGTCATATTAGTAACTTTAATCCCTACTTTTTTTTCAAAATACATCACTGAGGTCCTTTTGACCAACAAACTAACGGTCAATTATAACTATAAGTATAAAAATACAATTTTGCCCTTGTTGATATATAATTCATGACGAAAAGTCAATTTTACCCTTAAAATGTTTTTGTTATTACACATTTACTTTTCTGAATTTTTCTCAAATACTTTAAAGATTTTAATATTAAAATAATTTATAAAAATTTAATTAATAACAACAAGTTATTTTCTCATATATATATATATATATATATAATATTTTTTAAAACAAAAAATCATATAAAATATTAACTAAAGATAAAAAAAATTTAAAATACTTAAAAAAACACACTTTTACGGTTTAAAAAAACAGTTTGTGTTTTTTGTATTAAATGAAAAAAATGGTTGAATTAAAAATTAAAAAAATATTAAAAAATAAATGGAATACAATAGATTTCTATCGTTGGATCTGGATCGATCCAACTATGGAGATCCAATCATCTCCATTGATGAAACAATGGACTTCCTATTGTTGGTCTGTCTCAGGCATTGGATCTAAAAGCGGCGGTGGTGGCTAGGGTTTTGGTGTTTGAGTTGTGGTGGATTAAGTTTGGGCTTGAATGTAGAAGATGAGTGGTGGTGAACTGGTAATGAGTGATGATATTTGTTCTTTGTTTTTTGAAAGATTATTAAATCTGTTTTTTCTTTTTTGAAAAAAAAAAGATTTCTTGAATCAGATTTGATTTTGATTTTTAATATGATGGTGATTTGATTTAAAAAAAATCCTCATATTTTTCTTTTTCTATTTTTTTAATTTATTATTCAAAAGACCAAAATAACTCTATTTTCGTTAAGTTTGACTAACATTTGACTGACGGAAGGACTAAAGTGATGTATTTTGATAAAAACAGGGATTAAAGTTACTAATATGACAAAGACATTTAAAAATATGATATTTCACTAAAAAAAAAAATAGGGACTTTAGTGATAATACACATGTTATTAAAGATTAATACTACCCATAAATTATTATTATTTGGGTATGGCTATAATAGAATATCAAATATAACAATGGTGAGGTGATAATTAATGACATGGGCATTAGCAATGAACCCAACTTTTAGCCAGGTACTTCTTGAATAATGCATGGCACAAATTAATGGAAATTTTATACTTGTCGATCTAGTTAGTGTCCTCACAGTTTGTTTTGCACTGATGTTTTATCTGGTGTTTTTGTTGTCGTTTCGTTGTTGTTGTTGGCTTTGCTGGGGGTCATTGGAGCTTTTGTTTTTGTTGCTCTGTTTTGTGCTCTGTGTTGGGAGCTTGCGTCTGGGTTGTTGTTGCTTCGTTTTCTTTTTGTTGTGGCATCTGTTCGGTCTCTTGGCCGTTTTTGGTTCTGATCTAATAAATTGCCTGTTCAAAATAAAAAATAAAAAGAATTCCGCCCACCTACTTGTCGATCAAGATCAATCAGAGAACAGTGAAATGCTTCCAGCATTAATCGGTGTAAAAAACAGTTTCGAAGGTTTAAAGATGTGTTTGGTCAATGCGAAAGACCTCGAAAGCTAAAGGAAAAATGTAAAAGTGGACAAGAGAAGGTGAAGAGAACCAAAGGTGCCAAAACAAAACAGTTTCAATTACTTTGCATGGCTTTTTTCTTTTCCACTTCCCCAATCCCACATAATTAGTAGCTTTTGACACAGAATATATGAAGAACAAAGAAACCAAACAAGTAATTTGAATGTTTGAATAGATAATAGTGTTTTTGTTTTGCTTTAAAAAGAGGAAAGCGTAATGAATGATTAATTTTTCAATTATGGTTATTTAACTTGATGAGTGTGAAAATAAATAAAATGGGCTTAAAGGGAATTAAAAACAATACAACTAAATTAATTATAATATTTAGAGTTAATTTTGATATTTTAAAGAGTGTGGAGGGAAACAAAAATTAATATAGGTGTGAAGAGAATTTTTTGGGCGGCAAATAGAGCCACCTTTTTTTTAATCGATATATTTTTTCAAGTTTCCTTTTTCATTAGTTATGTACTGTTGTTTTGAGTTTCTATAATTTTTTATTTCATTTTTTTAAATGATGGCTCGAACTGAGACATTATTATTTGATAGACTAAATGGGCTGCTCTTGCCACCAAGACTCAAGACACATTGAGGGGTGGTTTTGGGTTTCTACAACAGATCTTAATATGATTTTATATTTTGTGGGATTGATCACAATTGTTCAAATATTTCAACTATTATACAACAGAACGGAGCAGTTAACCACTCAAGAACATATCAGTTATCAGTATCTTCAAATATATTAAGTGGTTCATGAGAATAAAATAATAATAATAAATTGTAAGTGTAAAAAAGGATCATGATCCTCTTCTTGTCTTATTTTTTCTTGATTTTTCATAATTTAATGACACTTAAGCAAAATAAAAAATACATAGTCAAAATTTAATTACTTTTTTCTCTCTTATACAACTTGATATTTTAATTATATTTGAAAATATCAAGGAAAAACAAGGATCAAGGAGAGAATCTTGATCATGTAAAAAAATTCAAGACAGAATAAAAGTTAAGGGGTTCACACATTTTTAGGTATGGAATATAAATAAACACTCGTATCGATAGAGAATCCTGTAACAAAAACTCACCTTATAATTTTCATTGTTATACATTTTATTTCCGAACACTAATTGATACACTTGTTCAGGTAAGTAGTTGGTTGACGAGATAAGGTTGGTGTGGTGGTAAACCCCACATACATATACCACATGGTTATTGGCTCGAGTTATCCTCTTTCACACCAAAAAAAATTCCAAATTTATATAATACTTTAAATAATAATAATAATAATAATAATAATAATAATAATAAGGGTCAAAAACTTAAATAGCACTTTTTAGGATGGGTGTTGTGCAAATAGCACCACATTAATAACTCTTGTTTAAATAGCACTAAAGTAGGTGGTGAGACCAAAATACCCCCATTTATTTTTTTTCATTTTTTTTAATTCTTAAATTTCTACTTATTTCTCTCTCTTCCGATTCTCCCAAACAACACCTCTCTCTCTCCCTATCCTCTTAGCTCTCTTATTTCTTCCTCTTCCAAAACGTTCGAATCATTTTCGCTACCTTAAGTTCACTCATGTTTCAGCTTTGAAGATCGAACAATTTCTGGAAAACGAATGAATAAGTCTCGAATATTCGTGAATTAAGTCTCGAAAACGCATGAATAAGTCTCGAAAACGCATAAGTCTCGAAAATTCATAAGTAAGTCTTGAATAATCGTAATAAGTCTCGGGTATTCATAAATTAAGTCTCGAATAATCATAAATAAGTCTTGAAATGGAACAAATAAGTCTTGAAATTTAAAAATAAATTTTCAACATCAGCTATTGTTCATTTTCTGAGATTCAACAAACCCAAACCCACCAATTCAAGATTTAAACAAACCTCATTCAGATTCATCTTCTCAGATTCGAAACCCACCATTTTTTTTTAATTTCTCTTTTAAAAATCGAATCTCTCAAACCCCATTCAGATTCAAATTATTATTCATCTTCTCAAATTCAAACAAACCCCATTCAGATTCATCTTCTCAGACGGAGCCTCACGACGACGTCCAGATCGAATCCGGCAGTGAGATCGGGAACTGCGAGAACGACGTCGATCGAACCAGCGCTCTTCTCTGGACCATCGCTCTTCTCTTTCTCTCTCCACCGCCATTCTCTTTTGTTATTCCAACTGAAATCAAACCCACAAGTCAAAACGACGATCGCGAATCGATCGACGGAGAATGATTGAGTTGGAGGTAGAAGATGAATGAGAGGAGAGGAAGAAAGAGAGAGATCGCCGGAGAGATTGGGAAGAAAGAGAGAGAGAGAACGTCTGAGAGAACGCCTGAGAGAATGGGAGAGAGAGAAATAAGACCAAAATTAAAAATTAAATAATAATAAGTGGGGGTATTTTGGTCTCACCACTTATTTTGGTGCCAATAAAACATGAGTTATTAAAGCGGTGTTAGTTACACAAATTAAGATTGAAAAAGTGCTATTTAGACCCATTCCCTCATAATAATAATAAGTAGCTATCTGTTGGAATGGCAGCATGGTAAATAATAAGAAAGTAAAGGTTAAAGATAATAGTATTTTTGTAATTAAAACCATCAAATTATACAAGAGTGAGCATGCATGAGACTCGCGGGTTCATTTTTCTTTATTTCAAACGACAGTCCACATTGTATATTTGTTATTTTGTATTGCATGAATTTTCTGTCACATGGCATGAATTTTGGTGTTTTTAGATTAATTTGTCCAAAAAAGTATCAACATTAGGCATTTTCTTACTTGTTTGACAATAAACTATGCATACGACATGTTGTGTCACCACAGCGGTCCAGGTGGACATGCAAGTGTAGTTTGTTTGCTTGGTTTTATGTTCTTGTTCCTTTCACACAAAAAAAAACAAAAAAAAAACTATGCATACGCTAATGCGGGGAAAACCTTGGGTGCAGCGAAATGTATATATAAACCATAATAAATTATTAACACATCTAAGTTTATAAATGATAAATTTTTAAGTTCTTCAGACTTGAAAACACAGACTCAAGAATTTTTAAATTCTTAAATTTCAATAATCTCTACCTCAGGCCAATTTCAGCTTTCAGGTTGTGTTTAAAAAAAATTCACACATTTTATGAGTTTAATAACTACATCATTAGTTGAGATATGTCTGACATTACTTTTATTATTCACCTGTACAAGGCTTATTGGCAACGAGATTCGCACAGATGACCAACACCCATATCTTTCGACATAACATTTTCAACTTATTTAATCTATTTATAGTAGTCCCTAATTATATATTGGACTTTTATAACTATTTAGTATCGTGCTAATGTTTAAATAAAATAAAAAATACCGGCAGATTAATAATATTTTATTTATGATAAGTTTTTTTTTTTTTGAACAGCACTTTTATTAAGATGTCAACAGCCAAAGAGGGCAATACAAAACAGAGTAGCTAACCTACACAGCAAAACAAGCCAGACCGGACACAATCTGCCATAAAACAATTGGAGGCCCCTTTCGCTGAAGATAAACACCTTTACAGCAACTAACATCGAAACTTCATCCATCATTCCCTTATACACTATGCCAAAGCTTCCTTGTCCGAACATGTTTGATGAAGAAAATTCATTAGTAGCCTAACTCGGCTCAAAACAGGGCAGGGACCCAAAATCCGAACACCAAAAGAGACCACCAATCACCTATCAAAAAACAGAACATCTCCCTCATAGTTTGCTACCTCTTTGCTAACAAATCCGCAAAAGAGTTTGAAGCTCTAGAATTGTGGATAATCCTCATATTTCCATGGTGGCTCAACATACTACGTACCTCGTAGATCATTTGAACATGCTTGAGACTACCGAAACCGATACCGTTGATCCAAGAGACTGCCACCATGGAATCACTCACAATGATCACCTCAATATTTTGGAACTCAGGTTTTGAGATACATATTTCACAAGCCTTAAGTTGAGGTTGTTTTAGTGATAAACACCACAATCTAAAAAGTTATGGAATCAAGTCATGTCATCTCTCTTAATTCCGAAATATTGTAATAATTTAAAAAACAATTATGGATAAATATTTTTTTTCTTATTTTATGTGAAAAGTTTTGAAAATTAGTTCTGATTTTGTAATTTTTTGTTTGTATGTAAGTAAGTTAAATATATTTTGATAATTATTTTTATTAAGTTGTGTGATACTAAAGGTTGTGTTCATGTTTGTTTTGTTTTTGTGTTTTTTTTCCAAAGATAGTGATAACTGTTAATCATATTGAAAACTGAATGGTAATTAAAAACTAAAAAGTGAATGACATTTGTTTTTATTTAAAAATTGAATATAAATAAAAAAAACAATTTTTTTAAATACCACATACAACTGTTAATACTTTAAAACATTGCGGCCGGTTGGATGAACGCCCTTACCACCAAAATAGATCGGATGGGCGTAAAAAGAAAAAAAAAACAAATTCTTTTACATCAATCCTGTTTTAAGTTGTGTTTACAAGTATGGGCAGCACCATCAGCCTACGTGATGTGGTGATCTCATGCCATGCATCACATCTCCAGACTGTCACTGAAAAAGGAAGTTTGAAATAAGTGAATGGAATTGTAGAACGAAGAAGAAATATAATTATCGGTGCTGTGAGGTGAATTATTGTCCTTTATTTTTCAACCTTTTTTTACTGGTTTAGGGTACAAATATTCAAAATTTGGATAAGAGTGCATTCTACAAAGTATTCAAAGCTGGAAATTGTAACTCAAAGCAACCAACGAGCATGTTTTATATCAAGGTTGCACCAGGTGCAGATTCAATAATAATAGGAAGCTGATGTTAGTTAATTAACGTTGACTGTTTGTAATTAGCTGATGTTAGGTTGTTAGAAGTTAGTTACCGTTTGTAACTAATCTACTGATGTGGACATAATTCCTTGACTCTGATTGGGTAATTTTCCACACTTTTAGTGTGTTAGAATTTCTGATATAAGAATCAGACTTTTGTAAAAAGAAAACTAATTCAATAAAGTTTCTAATCTCTGAACTACTCTCCATTAATGGAGTTTTACTAAGCTTCTACTCTGTATTCTCTTTGTGTACTTTTATCAAGCACCTGGTGCTTTTATCAAACATTGTCCATTATTTCACATTGATGTATTTAAAAGTTGCATCTCATGCAATGATGCAAACATATAATTTTGTCCATGAATCATCTAGCATTGACTTGACAATTTATGTCCGTGAAAATTTTTAATATGGATCACATTGGGTGAAGAATATATATACAAGTTCGTATGAAATTATGAATCAAATAGAATAGTTTAGTTAGGTTAAAGCCACGAAAATTCTCAGCAAATAGAATAGTTTAGTTAGGTTAAAGCCACGAAAATACCCTCTGAGAATTAACAATTACAATTACAGTTATTTAAATAAAACATAGGAGTCTTTGGTCTTTTCACAAAGTCCACACGCAAAAGTGATCTCCTTGCAGATAAGATCTTTTGATGATCTCCTCCGCGACGGGAGAAAATCGTCAGTTCCCTCCCGGGGAGATCGAACCTCCACCAATGGTGGTCTCCTACTACCCCGTGGAGTTTTTAACTTATAAAAAAAATTAGGATTCGAGGTAGATTTATAATTATGAAATCTTTTAGGTTTGTTTAATTTTTTTTTATGTAGATTTGTTATTACAAACAGTTTTAGGTCATTTTTAAATTATTTGTTTTACTTAATAAGAAGAAAAAAAAAAACCAAAATACCATCTCACGTTAAGTAAAGTGCTTTTAACGACATAGTGTATTTATGTTAATTTCAAGGATCTTCATGAAATTTTGGAAAAATGGATAAACTCATAATAAGTTTGTACAATTAACTCAAAAAATCAAATAAATAATAAATTAGATACCAAGGACATTTTGGACCTTTTACATGGGCATGTTAACTTTAACCTTTGACCAAAATTACATTTGTATGCAATTAGGTCAAAATTCAAGGGAACGTTGTGTACTTTTCCCTAAAACTAAATTATCCTCCAAACTTCTTATTAATTTATCTTAATTCTTAAGAAGAAAGATATTTTACAATGAGGTGACTTATTGTCCTTTTGCAACCAGCACATGGCAAGCATAGGCTGCCAGATAGGAGTCCACAAAACTGGAAAAGAAGATGAGCTAAAGTAGAACAATTGAGAGGCCCAAGTGCCCAACCTGTTGGTTTATGATAGGTGTTGTATATGCGTATATCATGTAAACATTTTCTTTTTCATGAATAAGAACGAGCATCTGAGCAAAATTGACTGGGTAAGCAAAAGTGAACTCGTTCAAATTGGGTTTGTATGCAATGGCTAATGTTTTTAGTCAAAAGTAGAACAAAAGTGATTGATTAGTGCAAACAAAAGCTATCAAGCACTATGTGTTATGTGGGGCCATGATAAAACCCAAAGTTGTTTGTTTGAAATCTTAACTCATAAGGAAGCAGTTGTTCTGCTTTAGGAACTGGACCTGAATTGCCTTAAGCTTTCACATGTTTTGAAATTCATCATCCATCTCCTTTGTTGAGAAATATTATAAATTTATAATAAATTATTACATGAGCTAGGTTTACAATAATTAATATTTGAATTTCTGAAGAGATTAGAGATGAATATCAAAACCTGTGGGAACTAATAAGTGTATGTTAGTTAAATATCAAGGATGGTAAAGTGAGTAATCCATTATTTATTAATTTCTTTTGGATGCTTGTGAAGTGTGAATCAACAATGTTATGCTATGCAGAAGCAACACGTCGTATCGAGAGCAAAATTTTAATTATAATTTACATTGTGGAGACACAGCTTTACTTTCAAGAGTTTTAGTATTTAACCTCTAAATACCCATGATAATTTTGTCATCCCTGCGTTCTAGGGATATATACTGTTAGGGATTTGAACCGATGATCGCGGAAGCGTCATGCCTAATATACGCCCATAACTCATAGCAACTAATAACGTCAATAGCAGAAAAAAATAAGATGAGAGAAAATAAACAAATCACAACACAAGATATACGTGGAAAACCCAAATCGGGTAAAAAACCACGGGCCGTCAGGACGACAGAGAAAGTTCCACTATATGATAAATTGTTACAACCATATACTCCAGGATTCTCTCTCACACCTTAACCCCAAACCATTCTCACAACGCTCACAAGATCCTCACCAAGAACCCCCTAATATCCCCTAGGGCTCCCCTGAATATCACCCACGGATCTCTAACTTGATCCACTGATATTCCCTTAGATCCCTCCCCGGATATTCCCTTGGGTCTCTCACCCAGATCTCACCACTCTCTGATGTTACATGGTGTTTCTTGACTCCACACAAAATAACCTAATTACAAGGTCTATTTATACTAGCTATAGGGAGTTTAAGATAAAAGGAAATCCTACTCCTAAACATACAAGAATTACTTGTTCCACATAAATACTATCTCCTATTTATGACAAGTCTTCTTGTAAAGAGTATTCATTTTCCTTCAAGCACAAGAACTTCTCAAAAGAATTACTTTCCTTTTCCGTTGAAGATTTCCCTTTCCACGCATGCTTATGATTGACTACGATTCGGGTCACGGTTGCGCACCCGCTTCCTAAACCGTTACAAGTCACCTGGAATGCACCACGTTTCCTTCCGGAATCCGATTCTTCAGTTCTTCTTCGGTCTTCAAATCTCCCTCAAACACCATCTCTAACTTCCAAACGTTATCCCACGTCTCCAGGAAGTTTCACATCAGTTGAGTCTCGTTTGGTTAATACCAAGTTCACTTGAGAATACGAGCCAAAACCTAACATATACAACCCAAGTCGTTGCTCAAACATTTATCCAAACGATGAATAAGCTATGTAGTGAATTGTTAACTGCAAGCTGTGATTTTGAATGCATCACTATGTCCATGGATTCAATCTGCTGGACACTGAAGCCCAACCCAAAATGCCATATATTATGCAACACTCCGGTCTCTGTCCATGGAGGCATTGGCTCAATCTTCTGGACATCCAAGCCCAACCTAAAATGCTATCATATATTATTCAATCACAGGTTCCCAGCAGAAAAAAAATAATAATGAATTCTCTACAAGTGAGTATGTCTTCACTCTTCACAAAATTGCTACCTAACAAAAGGAAATTAAAGAAGAGGAAGAATGGAAAAAGCCACCTATTAGCCAGAAATTCAAATGTGAAAATATAAGCGAGGAAAAAAAAAATCAGCACATATTTCATTTCAAAATCACTTTCAATTATTCTACCAAGGCAAGACAGAAACTAAAGACTTATGTTAAGTTTACTTAGAGCAATAAAAGAAGAAAAGTTCAAATTTTTGGGCTCAAATGTGTAGTAATATCTTGTGTTAATAGTTCCTTTACACCAGAAGTTTGCATGCACCTGCATCATTTGGATAGAATTAATAGATTAGAATATTGGATGAAGAAGCTGTTCACAGAACATAAATATAATATGTACATGTTGCTTTGAACTAAAATTTAAAGTGTCCTAAATTTTTATGTCCGATGAATTTCCAACATTTGTCCATTACAAAAGATAGTCCTGGAAACTGAAAAAAAGGCTCTTGTCAACTTACTCATGAAATGATTTGCTCATCAATTTGTATGCGGGGAATATGAGCTATCTTATACCAATCTTTCCCTTTCCTCTTCTGAAGTTTTGGTTTCATTAAAGAACACTCTTTGATATATAAACAAGTCGGGGAAGAAGGCAGGCCTTCTTCAGGCAAGCACTGAAGCTTGTTGCAGCTGTTGATCTCCAATGATTTAACTTTTAAGAAATACGAGGTGTTGAATCCCCTTGTGGTCTAGGAATTTGAGATTTGGAAGTCTGAAGATACTTAAAAGAGTTGAGACTGCTGGGAAGCAGCTTCTGCTCTGGAAATAACTCTCAGTGATGTAGGACAGTTGGCTTTAGACTTTCAAGAAGAGATGGATAGGAAATTGTCCAAAAGATGTTCTTCAAAGAAACGGGCATAACTTTTAGCTCGGTTGTCAAATTTCCTATTATAATATGTTTTCGGAAAGGATTTTCAGAGCTCCATGGCGAGACAACCCGGGCTAGCCCGGTTGACGTCATTTACTCCCTCAACGGAGCTGTTTAAGTTAGGTTTTCGGGCAACCGAAGATTTTAGTGTTTTTTATTTGTTTTCCGTTTTTTATTTAGATGAGGATACTTTAGTCTTTTGCTGTTTTTAGGGTTTTATGAGCCTATTTAAGACTTTTGTTATCAGTTTCGAGGTATTCAATATATTTTACAATTTGGTTTCAATTCTTTTTCTGGTGGATTCCAGTTTATATTATTGTTAGGGTTACGCTGGTGATCCTAGAACTTCCGTTCTGCGTCACTAAATTCATGCATCCACCTTCGATCTCAAAATGCGTAAGGTTTTCAAGCACCAAGAAGGAGCAGTCTAATTCAAGATAGCTTCAATCAGGATTTTTCTTTACTGAAACTGCAGAAAGCACCAGTCCAGCTAGACAAACTACACAAATACAGAACATGGAAGCTTGGTTTCACCGGTATATGTGGTAAACGACAAGATTTTTATATAATTCATCTATCTTGGGGTTGAAAGCTTCTTCGAAGCAATTAAAACGTTACAGAACACAAACCATGCTTCAGCTGTATCTTATGCGACAAGAGAAAACTGGAAGTTGTTATGTTGATATACAGTGCTTATCTCGGGAAAATTTTCTTCTATCAGTACTCTGATTAACAGTCAATTTGACTGTACTACTAGTATATTAACTATGAGGAAAGAAAAAAGATGATGTAAATTGTGTTATCGAGTTAAGATAGCAATGCAATATTGCTTCTAATTTTGAGTTATAAGTGGCATAGTAGTTGAACCTATCATCATCAATAAAAATATAAACTCCATATTAATGAATCGACCTCACCCAATCACTGGGTCCAAATTCCCAAGTATTCTCTCCTGATGCATAATTTTCGACATCAATATTTCATATATCTATCAACAGACTGAAATTCCTCCACAATGACTGCAAGTGTGTAAATTTATGTGAGAAAAAAATCAGCACATATATCATTTCAAAATCACTTTCAATTCTACCAAAGCAAGACAGAAGTTCATTAAAGTCTTATAGAACAGAAAAACATAGTAGAAATCTTCGGATTTTATTCAATTATATCATGTTAGAGTTCCACAAAATATAAATCATATGCACACTTATATATCTAAGTGAAATTTTACGACTACCGATTGTATGAATTTTATGATAGTACAATTTCAGTCATGGCATTATAAGTACTAATCAACAAGAAATTGGATCTCTATGATAGAATAGGAAGTTGCAAAAGCAAATACTTATTTATCAAGCCTACAAGCAATTTTCTATTGTAAATTGAATGTTGACAGGAACACAAACACAACCACAACCATGCATCTGTACGTACACAGGTAGTCAAGAACCGCTACCACTGACAAATGTAGGAACTAGTAAGAGCTTCTGTTATTAGTTCTATTTGCAGCAGAAGTCTTCATGCACTTGCATTATTTGGATAGGATCAATGGACGACAAACCTGTGCACATAACTAATATTGTGAAATCTTATACTGCAAGTTGTGCATTTTGTTACAAACTTCTAAATTTGTATGCTTGATGATCCCCAATGGAAGATTATTAATATCAAAAGACTTCCAACATTTGTAGAATAGAAAGATATTAAGGCGGGAATTGAAGACGAGGATGCGAAATTTCTGAAAACTGATAGTTGATAAATTCTATTGTTCAGATATGATAAGCATAAAATTGTACTTAAAAATTGAGGATATTCCAGACTTATGAGATTACTTTCCCGTCAATTTGTATGTGAGGAATATGAGCTATCTTGTACCACTCCTCGCTCTTGTTATGAAGTTTTGATTTCAGCAGAGGACAGTCACTGATGTACAAATAACTTAGAGAAGAAGGCAGGCCCTCTTCAGACAAGGATTGAAGCTCGATGATCTTCAATGTCACAAGAGATGTCAGGTGTTGAAGCCACTTGTAGTTCAAAATTTTGAGATTTGGGAATCTGCTGATTTGTAGAGAGTTGAGTTTCATTGGAAGCAGGTTCTGCTCTGGAAATGACTCCAAGTCTCTGCATCCCCCTTCGATCTCGATACGGCTAAAAGTATTTAGCTGATGCAATCCCCACTCAATAAACAGCCAAAATGGATTACAATGTACCTGGGCCGGATCCAGTTGTCCACTTAAGTGAGAGCTGATTCCCTAATTGATAAGATTGTACCGCGTTCTTTGGATTGATTCTATGCAATATAGCTTTTTTAGGCACCTCAGCTCTTGAGCTCTGGAGACCACCAGATAAAGTCCTTTCATAATTACTTTTGGTCTGCGTTTGTTTAACGTCCAATGATTCCGTGGCCAGTTTTTCCAGGACTTCCTTGGGGACATCAGGCTCAGGAAGCTCTGAATTTGTTGGCACTTCAACTGCATTTGCATCTCGAATAGATGTGCTGCCACTGTAGCTATCAGAATAATCTTCGGTTGGCTTGCGTATCTGGATAAGGAAGGCCACGTTTCAACTATCAATTACCAGATTACACATAAAGAATGCTAGCAGGAAATGATAAATTCATTTGATTACCAATTTAACTAGATTTTCAAGACAAATGACTGCCAAGTTTGATAAAAAGCACACAGGGTACAACATACCAAATTCTGCAGATTTTATATAGCCACTATCATAAAATTTGGACTGAATTCTCTGTTCTAAAATCCAGATTTTCTGGTTGGCAAATACACATCTAGGTTTCTGGATTCACAAATCTATTGGACAACTATGGTGAGATTGAAGTATTACCTCAACTTTTTTTTTTTAAGGGAAGTATTATCTCAACTTCAACTTCTTCAAGGTTGACTCCATTTCCTTGAGAAAGGAAAAAAAGCTGCCAAGTAGGTCATCTGTTGACCGGTAATTCCCCCTATATGCAGATATGAACTGCAAAATCATGATAATCAAGGATCAGTGCCATACATAACCATGTTATACCATAACATCCATAAGGCAGAGCCAATGTGTTTTTGTTTGTTAAGGACAAGGACAGGCACCTACTATATATTGTCTACATCAGTGATGGGATTTTGAAGAATTAATCTAGACCTGCAAATCTAAACAACAAAATTACCATGTATCACATAAATGATTTAAATAGAATTAAATTTACCGCTAAAATGTGATGACGCCACCTATTAACTCATCTAAGGATCAGTTGCATAACAGGTTTTCCAGAGATATTCCCCAAATAGGTGATATTACGAACTTAAACAATAATACTTCTGCATAAATTTTCTACTTCACACAGACTCCCAACAACTTTCCCAAATTTATGGAACCATACCTTCAGAATTCCCTGCTCTGCCTCAAGCCTTCCAGCAGCTATTGTAGCTCCTCCAGCCAAGAAACTTGAATGATGGAATGTTCCTGTCTTCTTCTGGAAGATATAAAATGCGGATCACTTATTTTGAAAAGTTAAGACCATTTAAAAAGGAGAAAGTGATCAAAAAAGTTGTTTATAAGTTTGTTTTAACTCTTACCACACCAGCATATAGATTCTTTGAGGTGCTCATGACGAATATCCATTTGGCCCAGGCTAATCCTGTATTTGTGTCAAAGAGATCTTCAGTTTGTTTGTGGATAGACTTTCCATCAACGATAGTGTATTCATAATTTTCCCTCTCTTTCTAATTTCAGCAAACAAGGGAAGGCAGAGACACAGAGCAAAAAGCTTGTCAGTAATCAGTAATGCATTTTCCATAATATCAAATACACATAATTTAATAATGGATTATATGAGCATACAGGTCCTAGATATCTAATGCATTGTTTATGATGCTTGGACCTGCAGCATTGTTTGAGATCAAACTCTTTTTCCATCTCCTACATCCAACCTGCAGAAAATGAAAACAGCAAAGGATTTAGCAATCAACCAATTTACCTTTGCAGGAAAAAACTACGTATCCAGTCATTTTCTCACTTTCTCTTGTTTCTTTTACACTTCCCATTTTCCATCTTATTAAAATTAAACTCAGCCAATCATCTTTGGCATCTAGGCAACATAAAGCTTAGATGAAGCTATTGAAGCTGTAGCAGTATTGATTGATGAAGCTATTGATGCTTTTTCTACAATCACTGATGTCAAGGTCTTGAAGAAATTTGAGCTCCGGACAAAGATCCTTTCAGAGTTGTGTGCATTTGAGATGGCTGCAATCCTGGATTTGTAGATTTTCAACCTTGTTGGCCAAGTCTAAAGGGAAGAATGTGAGAGAATCGCAACTACCTGTTATATGCAGAGTCTGGAGCTCTGTGTAGTGTGCATCATATCTTGAAATTGGATTCGTAAACCTTGAATTTGAGAGAGGAGAGGAGAAATAAAATGTGATATATATTGTGATATATTAGGTTTACATCAATACATCAAATATATAGAGAAATACAAAGACCATAACACCCCTATCTAACACATAAATAATAATAAACATCCATCACTTACAACCCATCATTCCACTACAACAAATACAACCCAACATTCCACTACAACAATAATCATATTCCCATATTCCAACACTCCCCCTCAAGCTGTGCAAAGGAAAGGAAACGTGCTCAGCTTGCAAAATACTGTGAAGACTCCTAAAACAACCTAAAAAAGACCAAACAATGCTTGTTCATCAAACGGGGATATGGGACAACACCACATATCCAAAACGACCACCTAAACCGACCACAGCGGTAGGGGCCAAAGGACGAACCAAACAAAGAAGAAGAGAAGGTCTGGGCTGCCGGAGAAGACACAAAAGTCAGGACTGGGGATAACCGGAAAGGCTGCCGGAAAATGACCTAGGACAGGTCGGACGGCGCCACTGGATCAAGGCCAGGTCGATGGTGCCGTCGAGGACGCCGGAATGCGCGATAGCAAGGGTTGGTGGCTGAAAGGACCGGCGGCAGCAAGTATGGGTCATATCTGGCTGGATCGGGCAAGATCGGAGGGCTGCCGGAGTCTGCCGGAAAAATGACCTAACGGCGTCGACAAGATCGTCCGGACGTGCGCCACCACCGGCGCTGCAGCCAAAGGAAGATCCCTAACTGGATCGGGCAGGGGCTGCAGAAGAAAGAAGGAAAAACAGCGGAGAAGAACATACTAACGGCGGAGCTGCGGCGGTGCTATGGCGGATCTGCGGCGGAAGGCGTCGGACTGCTCCGACGATGTAGCCAAGAGGCATGACTTCGCCGCCGACATCCTGCAGAAGCAGGATATCAACGGCGAAGAACAGCGGAAGCTGTCGGAAAAGGCTGCCGGAATTTCTGCTCTGATACCAACTTGAATTTGAGAGAGGAGAGGAGAAATAAAATGTGATATATATTGTGATATATTAGGTTTACATCAATACATCAAATATATAGAGAAATACAAAGACCATAACACCCATCACTTACAACCCATCATTCCACTACAACAAATACAACCCAACATTCCACTACAACAATAATCATATTCCCATATTCCAACAGTAAACCCCTACATTGATAGATATGCATTAATCTCAGTGATGGAAGGGAACTTTGTATGTAACACCCCAAATCCGGGACTCATCGGACCGGGATATTACCTGATACGGACCTTACAAAAAACCTTAATTCACATATAATCAGAATTACAATCTTCAACAATATATCCTCACAATACAATACCCAAACCTAATAACACACATTTTAATGAAATCTCCAAGACAGATGTAATTACAACAATAAAATAAATTGAATCCTTACAACACCTACACACATGAAATTTAATCCTCTCGCAATACGTATCTCCAATATTGTTAACACAAACTCCATCACTTCCGTATCTAAGAACTTAATCTACAAATGTTGATGACAATGGGTGTGCTGTCAACTCGGTAAGTGATGGTGTAAAATCGTGTTATATTATACTCACTCGCAAGTGCACGAATCGTGAAGATTAGCACAGTGACAAGTAAGGATCGTTCCCACGAGGAAAAGAGATTTATTAATTAAAACTAATTCTAATTAAAGTTAAATTAAAGTAACCAAAGATTTGTTGATGATTTAATTAAACTAAAACTAAATTAAATTAAGCTAAGAAAACAATTAAAAAAAATATGGTTGTGATCAAGAGAAGGAAAGCACTAGGTTATCAATGATCCCCAATTATGAACACTCGATATATGGAATTAATTTGTAAACAATATTCAATCAATTCTAGGGTTCATTCTTTGTCTTTAATGTGACTATTACCGTATGGTCATGGGATGAGCCACGTGCTCCCAACCACTATTCACCCTTGGTCTATGGTATGAACAATGATCGGAAACCCTTTAAGCGCAAGAATTAAGAACCAAATTCTATACTTTGCTTGGCCTATGCTAAAGATAAAATTCATTCATTCAAAAGAGCATTAATCAAGATTAGGTTTGGTCTATACTCTAACCATAATTCTCAGATAGTCTTAACCCTAAAATCATGCCAAATAGTTATTCACCCTTGGTCTATGGTGTGAATAAATATTAAAACTAATGAGGATCAAGCAATTAAGAACAATGAATAAATCAAGAATTTTAATTGATGAAATAATAATTAATCGATATATGAGCATTCACAAAAGGTTCACATTGATTCCCTAGTTATGGGATTAGTTACACATATTGAAAATAAAAAGAGAAGAGAAAGAAAAGATAAAACCCATTAAGATCTCCAATGATGAATTCTCCTTCGTCTTCTAATCGTCAATGTGTAAAGATGAATGAGTGTGTGGTGATGTATGGTGGTGGAGTGATGGGGGACGGCCCCCTTGGTGGCTTGGGACCTCCCTTGGCTTCTCTTTCCCGAAATTAGTCTTCAAAGGGGTTTAAATAGACTTTAGATGATAAGTCAAGTCCTTAAACAACTAGGAAATTGGTTCCCTTTTGGAACTCTATCTTTTTTGGGATTTAATTCTTTCATAATCCACTCAAATTGATTACTTATTGAAGGATGATAAGGATTAGGTGTCAACTTGCTTTCAAAGACTTACACTCATGTCCAAGAAGGTAATATTTCCCATTCCGACAACTTGCAAAATAAATCCTGTCACTATTTACGGAATTATGACTGATCTGACCATCGGATACTAACATGTACATAACTTCTTCTAGGAATATTGGAATTGTGATCCGAAAAGTGCGCCGGAAACTAGACTTCCGGGGCTTTCCATCCATAGGTGGTAGAACACACAATTCAAACCGAGGATGAGAGATATGGCCCCCGCAATCTGGGTGATCTGTACTGGCCGAAATTCAGCTTTTTGCTCCTTTTCCTTCAAAATAACTTCTAACACCTATTTCATGGAATGTGACCTATAAATGCTCAACAAACACATAAAATACCTAATTTCACCCAAGAACAAAGCACAAATAATAGGAAATGGGGACTTAAAATATGTATAGAAATAGACCGATCAAATACCCCCAAACCTATCTTTTGCTAGTCCTCGAGCAAAACTAGAATAAAAACAAAAACTAAAAACAAACAAAAATCTAAAAATAGAACAAAAATAAACTAAGCCACTTTCGTAGGGAACACGATAGCATTGAGCGTATGCTACAAGCCTTTAAACCTCTAGGTGTCCCTAGTAGGAGGAGTTTTGTCTCCTGAGGGTTTGCAGTTATGCTACCCACAAACATAAATTTTTGCGAAAAATCAAATAATTAAGATGCAAACTCACATGTACAATTCAAAGCCAATGCATGCTAGAGCCACTAAATAAAAACTAAAATTATGCCACAAATTTGAATGCATGCTTGGTTTTAATGAAAAGCCCATACTCAAGACACTCTAGTTTCAAAAACACATTCGTCAAATGTCATAGATATAATTCGCTTTGACTCTAATTCTCACAAGATGTCACTCTTTAATTCACACAGAACCTAGGCAAATACACTCATCAAGTATATGCGAATGAAGTTATGCACAACAAATTTCAAGTTATAATCGCATATGAATATATAATAAAAAAACGCTTGATTTTTATACAAAGATCTCATGAACGGAATCAGACATTAAGAACAAGATAGAGCACATGTTTACCTTTACTCTCGAGCTAGCATTCCCAAAAGATCAATTAGGTCTTTTCTTTGGTTGTAACGGGGCCATTGGGTGTAGGTTAAGAAAGAACGGGAAAAGGATAGCAAACAAACCTAGGATCATATCGAGAAATTCTTCGGCAATCTTCATACTTGGCCGAATTTCTTCGAATTCTTCATTCCACTTGCATCTAGGCTTCTTGAACAATTTTCGTTCATCCTCCTTCTTGAGTTGACTTTGATTTGCACATCACTTCATTGTAAAGCTCTAATCTTTTTCACTTTCATTTAATTCATCATCTCATTCATGTATCTTTTTTTTCAACTTTTTTTTAGATGAGAATTTTACATCAATTACATAACTCTTCAAAAACCTTCTTTGCATTTGATCTTCTTGCTTTTCCTTGGTACATGCACTTCACGAGTCACCCATTTTGAACTCTCTTCAATCATCTTCATCACCTCAATATGATCCCAAGCTATAAGGTATGGCTAAATTATGGCTCGTTGGGGTTAAGTTAATGTGGGTGATGAAAGAAAAAAGCTTATAGTGTTTGGCTTCAAAATTGGCTATGGAGCACACACATAAAGGTAGGAAATATTTAAGGCCTTTTAAGTAGTTCAAGCACACATTGCCTATATCACTTCCAATGGTTCAACCAAAACAAGAGCAAAGTTCACATGTGATATCTTTTTATGATGAATGTTCTTTAATATCCAATGCATAACCTATTGAGATCAATTTCTAATGCTAAGAACCTAATGAGTGTTTAGGAGTAGAAACAAAAGAACCCTCATATAATGATATTTATGTAATGCTTTTTGGCTTAGTGAACTCACAAGGGTAGTCTCCACTATTAATCATGGCAATCCAACTAAGCATCCTATTCACTATTATATCAAGAGTATGTCATAAATTTTGAAAAATGCAATGCAATACTCTAAGTGGCAAGACGTTAGTATAAACTCAGTGAATAAAGCATATATTATGGCTCTTAAAGCACACAAAAGAAACATCTAATCATAAAGGACACAAATTCAAAAACTGGTGACTTTTGAAATTGATGTAAGTCTGTTCTTTAATGCATATCTCTCAAAATACTCAACGTAAGTTAACCAAATTTTAACACAAAAACATAGACATGCAAACTCACACTTTTCATTTAGAAAATATTTCAAACTTCGGCTTGTAAAAGTGAGCAAACAGACGACGAAAACAGTGTACGTGCGGAATTTTAAAAACAGGGCATCGCCCATGACCTTTGGTTGAAGAAACAATCATAACTTTTAAACCACCGCCCAGAATTTTACGTTCTTTATACCGTTGGATTCGTATCGAAAAAATGATGAACCCAACGTGGACAGAAAAATTTATTTCCTCACCAATAAATACAGTTTTAACAAAAATTTTGCCTCAAAAATTTTCAAAACAGGTCACTTTTTCGCAGATTTCAACAAATGGCTCAAAAACAAAATACATACGAATTCACACCCCCAAACCTAATCTAAACATTGTCCTCAATGTTTGTATGACATTAAAAGCATGGACAAAGAATAAATAAAAAGCATGGAAGGCAAGAACTAGAAAAACACAAAAACAAAAGAAAACAAAAAACTAAAATTAAAAAGAAATTACCTAGGTGGGTTGCCTCCCACCAAGCGCTTTATTTAACGTCTTAGCAAGACGGGTGCAAGGACCACTCAACCAAATTCCAATGTCTCAAATTTCCGTTTTCGCGTGATCAAGTCATGGAAAAAAATTTCACGCGCCGCATGTTCCTACACACAATAAGCAAAAACAAGTAAATGTTCAATATAAAGTGTGATGAAATAAGTTCAGAAAACCACTTATTCCATTTGCTTTTGTGTAGACGGCTCAGAAAGGTAATGGGAGGGACATAAGGCTTGAGTTCCTTGTATAGGAGCGGTGCCTCGAAAGGTACATCTTCCGCTTCCTTCACTTTTTCTTCCTATCTCCTCCTTTTCTACTTATTCATCTACAACACTAGAAAAATCATTAGAAAATTCATGGCTCACTATGGTATCGATAATCTCACCATTAGAAGGGATGATGGCAACATCTTCTTGCTCCGGTTGGTTTGGGAATTTTTCGGACTCCTTCTTTTGAAAAGATTCATCCAATTGCCCAATTTTCATATGTATCTTCCTTATCGAAGCTTCAATGTTTTGAAACCTCACATTAGTGTCTTGTTCACTTTGATTCAATCTCTGATCCATATTCTGTATGAATTGCTTCATTGTCTGTTCAAGTGATGGTGAGATCGGTTGCTCATAGGTATGGACTTCATTGTAGCTCCTTGAGAAGTTTTGATGATCCCTCCAATCCGGGTTGTAAGTAATGTCATATGGTTCATAACTCGACCACTGACAGTGGGAATTTCCATATGGTTCATTGATAGGATACAGATTGTAGGAATGTTCAAAAGGTTCATGCACAGGCCACAGATTGTAATAATTCATTGCTCGAGCTTGTGCTCTTTCTGAAACTATCAATCTCTCCATTTGTGGCACTAAAGCAGCCAGTTGCATATCAAATCCATAAAGTGTTTCACTGTCATCATCATAAGCATGTTGCCCGTAGAATTCAATTATATCTGAAAGAAAGAAAAGAAAAAGAAAATAAAAAGAAAACAAAATCTAAATAAAAATAAACATAAACTATTGACTAAGAAAAAAAAATTAAACTAAAACTATTAACTAAAACTAAAACTAGAATTAATCAATAAATTTAGCTAATCCCCGGCAGCGGCGCCAAAAACTTGATGGTGTAAAAACGTGTTATAATATACTCACTCGCAAGTGCACGAATCGTGAAGATTAGCACAGTGACAAGTAAGGATCGTTCCCACGAGGAAAAGAGATTTATTAATTAAAACTAATTCTAATTAAAGTTAAATTAAAGTAACCAAATATTTGTTGATGATTTAATTAAACTAAAACTAAATTAAATTAAGCTAAGAAAACAATTAAAAAGAATATGGTTGTGATCAAGAGAAGGAAAGCACTAGGTTATCAATGATCCCCAATTATGAACACTCGATATATGGAATTAATTTGTAAACAATATTCAATCAATTCTAGGGTTCATTCTTTGTCTTTAATGTGACTATTACCGTATGGTCATGGGATGAGCCATTGACGGGCACGTCGTTGAAGTGCCATCAAAATATTGAACATTTAAGTTCGGCCTCGCAAGCGTGCGAGTCACAGAGACTAGCACAGCGGCAAGCAAGGATCGTTCCGCAGGGAGGTGGGATTCACCGACCGTCTCTAGTTCTAGCTATCATTACAACACGCCAAGCGGACTCGTGTGTTGCGTATGCAAAAGAATGTGGAAAACTAAATGCTAAACTAACATAACAAACTACATAAACAAATATGTACAAGGATAGGATGGAATGGAGTGATATGGAATGTAAATGGTTACACTAAGTAAATGACTCCACCATAGCAATCACACATTTTCATACAAACATGCATAGTCAATGTTGAATGCCGTGCTCACTTAATCCTCGCCGATTATCCTCACTCCAGCAACAATCGACTATACCGATATGCACCAGCAACCTATTGTTACATGGTTGCCCGAACTGCACTCGAGTTCATTAAGAACTATGAGACACATAACGATAATACATGCAAAACCGCGCGCAGGCTCTACATGTAGTGGCCAACCTACTAGTGCACGTTGAGTGCTTCTCCTCTCGGTCCTTCACACAACAACCTAAGTTCATTCAAGTGGTGGCTAACCACTCAAAAGCGTTAAGCACTTCAAATGGCCACTCAACCATCAACAAACACATTCAATAAAAAGGCAACAATGCTAGGTTTATATCAATTCCCTAATGAATGAAAGTACACATCAAATAAGAGACAAAAATACAAGGAAAGAAATACAAAATAGATAGAAAGAAGACCCCTCATCCGTAATCGGGAATCGAACACCGGGTCTTCTCGGGTGTCCCATCCGAGATGTCCTCACCACTGGACTACAACGGCGTTCTCCAATCTCATGAATGCACAACCCTCTCAATAAAAGAGAAAGCTCTCTCCTTATTTCTCTAAACTCCCTAAGATGGATGGATACGAATGGAAAAGAAGTTCACCTAACACTAATATGCATCAATGCAATTGTTTAACATTAAAGACATTCAAATGAATTAAGGGCTCATCCTCTTGATTTGGGAATTTTCCCTAAATCAATTCATCACCCATTCCGGCCAAGGATGGGCAATTGTGTCTTAAAAAGACCCATTAAACACAAAGATATGAACCAAGGCCAATTTAGCAACTAAATGCATGAACTAGCCTTTTTTACTCTTTGGGGCTAAAATCCCTAATCACTCAAATTAATCAATACATGGCATTTCAAGTCATCCACCAATCAATCAACAATCATGGGCAACTTAATTCCTATTGTAAATTACATCTAATCCTAAACCCATTCATGGACACATTGATTTCTAACCATCCGCATACATACATATCATAATAAGAGCTTAAAACACATAAATCAAAGAGCAAAAACAAAACCCAAACGAATTCATGAACAAAAATACATATATAGCACATATGAAAGGTTTACAATATTCCCTAATTCAGGTTACACATCAAAGAAAACAAGAAATACAAGGAATGAGTAAAAAGGAGACAACCTTTGAAGACAAACCCTCCAAAGAAGCTCCTAGCCTTCCTAGCTCGGAATTGGTCCAAGAACCACTCCTATTTCCTTATAATCTACTCTAAGATGGATGGAGAAGGTGTAAAATGGTGTGGTGGAAGTGTATGGTGAGCTCCCATGGAGGAAAAACCTCCATGGGAGCTTGAATCACTCCTTTGGTGAAGAAGATGGAAGAGATGAAGAAGATGGAAGAAAGGGGTAGAGAAGGGATTGAGAGAGGGGAAGAGATCTCTGAAGAAAGAGGAGAAAATGAGGTATTTATAGTGTTGGGAGGTTAGGGCAAGAATTGGGTGTGAAAAGACAAGTTTGCCCCTCACAAACGGGCTGGAAAACGAGTTTGACAGTGCTATAGGCGACATGTGAGGCGACATGGGTGAAGTCGCCTCTCAAGTCGCCTAACCCTCTGGAGCAGAATTTCCAGCTTCGCGCACCGTTACGGAAATAGCCATATCGTCCTCTAGAAAACCCGGAATTGCAATCTGTAAAGACCGTTGGAAAGTAGACATCCGGAGCTTTCCGAAAATAGGTAATGGGAAATGTAGTTCCATCTGAGGAGAGAGATATGGTCCCCTAAAGTTAGTTGTACTGTACAGCATCCAAATCAGCCAAAATAACTCCAAAACTCTTCAATTAAGCTCAAATACCTCCCGTAGGGAACATGTACCTACAAAACGCTCACAAACACATTATATACCAAAATATGCTCGAAAACGAGAACAAAAGCTAGGAAATAGGGACCTCAAATAGGTATATAAATCGGTACGATCAACACCCCCAAACCTATCTTTTGCTCGTCCTCGAGCAAAACAAGAACGAAAAATAGACAAACAAACAACACATGAAACCTAAAAAATCTAGGCTAGTCCATTTTCATAAGAAACACGGTGGCACTTAGCACATGCCATAAGCCATTTCAACCACTAGGCGATCCCTAGATGGAGAAGTTTTGTCTTCTGAGGGCTTACAGTTACGACACCCACAAACGTATACTCTGCAAGATGAGTTGAGATGCAATCCAAACATACCAAATAAAGACTACATACATGCTAGTATCTCAAATATACCAATCAATAACAATGCATCACATAGTGCAAGTATGCCAATACTTAAGATGTTTTCGGTTTACAAAACAACTACGCTCGAATGCCCAAGATGAAATTCGCCTCGACTCTAATCCTCACCGGATTTCAGTTATGTATTTTCACTCAGAACCTAGGCGCACTCTCTAGCAAACACATGCGATTTGGAAGTTATGCTCATGGAATCAAATATGTATCGCATATGAATATTTTCAATGAAAGCACAATTTCTGAAAATCGATCTCATGGAAGGAATTGAAATACCATGAACGTGGAAAGAGCATGCATCAATTCATATTCCCAGTATAGACTTCCTAAGAGATCAAATGGACTTTCCTCACTTGTATTGGGGCTAAGGTGATTTGAGGTGGTGTATGAGATGGAAGATATGGTAGGAGTGAGAAGGATAAAGTTACTAACCATGTCAAGGTGTTATTACATCACATTACATTGGTTTGCTCTAAAGTACATTACATTCCAAGTGACTAGGCTATAAACTTTACATTGCACATTTGTGCTACATTTGTACTCTTATTTATGAGTAACTTTACATTTGAAATTTGAAGGCCCAAGTGTTTGTAAATCACACTTATTTTCTTTTTCTTTTCTTTTTCTTTTCTTTTCTTTTAAGCCTTTGCCTTTGCACAATTTACATACATTTGCCTAAGTACACATTTCTACAAAAATTAGAGCTACATATACAACTTCTCCTAAGCTATACACCTTAACATGATCAACAACTAGGGAATGGCTTGTGTTTGGGTTATGTTGGTGTATGGAAGTTTAGTGGTTGGCCTCAATTTTGCAATGTAAGCACACATAGGGACATGAGAGTGTATTGGCTATATTTGAAGTTTAAGAACACACTCAAGTACAAAATCATTTCTAAGATTCCATCTAACAAGGGAATACAAATCTCTACAAGCAGTCCACATAATGAAGTTCTATGGCAATCAATGAAAAGATGAAGTACAATGAGATAACAATTAAGAACAAAATCGGAAAGTGTTTAAAGAGTAGAAACAAAACCCACAAATTTACAATATTTTAGGCTAAGTGTAGCTCACGGGTAGTCTCCACTATTTTCCTAAACTAAACAAACATAGAGGTCTCATCCATCTCAACATCAAAAGATTGACACTGTACAAGCAAATTTAAGTGATGCACGGAGCTAAAAGCATACAATGCACGTCTCTATAGGCACACAAAAGAAAGCAACTCAACATGGAGGCCAAAAATTTCTAAATCTATCGAAATTCAAATTCGTCCAATGTCCATCTTTTGGTGCATATCTTTAAAAGAACAAAACCTCATTTGACAAAATTTTTACACCATAGATTAGACATATAAATACACACTTTTCATTTAGAAAATATTTCAAAATTCGAATGGAAAAAGTGTGAAAATGGACGGTGAAAACAGTGTACGTGCAGTTTCGAAAAACAGGGCATCGCCCTTGACCTTCGGTCGAAGAAATGGTCATAACTTTTCAACCGCCGCCCAGAATTTTACGTTCTTTATATATTCAGAATCGTAACGAAAAATCAAAGAACGCACCATGGACGGAATAATTAATTTCCTCACCGATTAGTACAGTTTTAAAGAAACATTTGCCTCAAAAAATTTCAAAACAGGGCAGTTTTTGCAGAGATTTGAAAATTGTCTAAAACAAACACCCTAAGATCTAAGCACAACACAAATCCACTCTTAGATCTACACAAAAAAATGAAAACAAAAAGAAATAAGCAAAGCATTTTACCCTTGAAGCACAAGCACTCGCGAGTGATCAATGAATCAACCTAGCCTCCACGATGCTCTCTTGAGTTGTGCGGTCTATCCAACCTGAAATTTCCTTATCTCGCACAAGACAACTCAAAGAAAATCAAATGCATATGCTATAAATAAATAAAAAAGGAAACAAAAACACGACCAACACCTCCCAAACCTTGCCTAAACATTGTCGATCACACAATGAAAAGCATGAGTAAGAGAAGTGCTTCTTTTCAACATAACAATCTACACCGCAAAGCAATTAAAAAAGCAATAAAATGAAGCTAAAACTATCAACAATCAATAAATGAACCGCCTCCCCGGCAGCGGCGCCAATTTGACGGGCACGTCGTTGAAGTGCCACCAAAAGATTGAACATTTAAGTTCTGCCTCGCAAGCGTGCGAGTCACAGAGACTAGCACAGCGGCAAGCAAGGATCGTTCCGCAGGGAGGTGGTATTCACCGACCGTCTCTAGTTCTAGCTATCATTACAACACGCCAAGCGGACTCGTGTGTTGCGTATGCAAAAGAATGTGGAAAACTAAATGCTAAACTAACATAACAAACTACATAAACAAATATGTACAAGGATAGGATGGAATGGAGTGATATGGAATGTAAATGGTTACACTAAGTAAATGACTCCACCATAGCAATCACACATTTTCATACAAACATGCATAGTTAATGTTGAATGCCGTGCTCACTTAATCCTCGCCGATTATCCTCACTCCAGCAACAATCGACTATACCGATATGCACCAGCAACCTATTGTTACATGGTTGCCCGAACTGCACTCGAGTTCATTAAGAACTATGAGACACATAACGACAATACATGCAAAACCGAGCGCAGGCTCTACATGTAGTGGCCAACCTACTAGTGCACGTTGAGTGCTTCTCCTCTCGGTCCTTCACACAACAACCTAAGTTCATTCAAGTGGTGGCTAACCACTCAAAAGCGTTAAGCACTTCAAATGGCCACTCAACCATCAACAAGCACATTCAATAAAAAGGCAACAATGCTAGGTTTATATCAATTCCCTAATGAATGAAAGTACACATCAAATAAGAGACAAAAATACAAGGAAAGAAATACAAAATAGATAGAAAGAAGACCCCTCATCTGTAACCGGGAATCGAACACCAGGTCTTCTCGGGTGTCAATCCGAGATGTCCTCACCACTGGACTACTACGACGTTCTCCAATCTCATGAATGCACAACCCTCTCAATAAAAGAGAAAGCTCTCTCCTTATTTCTCTAAACTCCCTAAGATGGATGGATACGAATGCAAAACAAGTTCACCTAACACTAATATGCATCAATGCAATTGTTTAACATTAAAGACATTCAAATGAATTAAGGGCTCATCCTCTTGATTTGGGAATTTTCCCTAAATCAATTCATCACCCATTCCGGCCAAGGATGGGCAATTGTGTCTTAAAAAGACCCATTAAACACAAAGATATGAACCAAGGCCAATTTAGCAACTAAATGCATGAACTAGCCTTTTTTACTCTTTGGGGCTAAAATCCCTAATCACTCAAATTAATCAATACATGGCATTTCAAGTCATCCACCAATCAATCAACAATCATGGGCAACTAAATTCCTATTGTAAATTACATCTACTCCTAAACCCATTCATGGACACATTGATTTCTAACCATCCGCATATATACATATCATAATAAGAGCTTAAAACACATAAATCAAAGAGCAAAAACAAAACCCAAACGAATTCATGAACAAAAATACATATATAGCACATATGAAAGGTTTACAATATTCTCTAATTCGGGTTACACATCAAAGAAAACAAGAAATACAAGGAATGAGTAAAAAGGAGACAACCTTTGAAGACAAACCCTCCAAAGAAGCTCATAGCCTTCCTAGCTCGGAATTGGTCCAAGAACCACTCCTATTTCCTTATAATCTACTCTAAGATGGATGGAGAAGGTGTAAAATGGTGTGGTGGAAGTGTATGGTGAGCTCCCATGGAGGAAAAACCTCCATGGGAGCTTGAATCACTCCTTTGGTGAAGAAGATGGAAGAGATGAAGAAGATGGAAGAAAGGGGTAGAGAAGGGATTGAGAGAGGGGAAGAGATCTCTGAAGAAAGAGGAGAAAATGGGGTATTTATAGTGTTGGGAGGTTAGGGCAAGAATTGGGTGTGAAAAGACAAGTTTGCCCCTCACAAATGGGCTGTAAAACGAGTTTGACAGTGCTATAGGCGACATGTGAGGCGACATGGGTGAAGTCGCCTCTCAAGTCGCCTAACCCTCTGGAGCAGAATTTCCAGCTTCGCGCACCGTTACGGAAATAGCCATATCTTCCTCTAGAAAACCCGGAATTGCAATCTGTAAAAACCGTTGGAAAGTAGACATCCAGAGCTTTCCGAAAATAGGTAATGGGAAACGTAGTTCCATCTGAGGAGAGAGATATGGTCCCCTAAAGTTAGTTATACTGTACAGCATCCAAATCAGCCAAAATAACTCCAAAACTCTTCAATTAAGCTCAAATACCTCCCGTAGGGAACATGTACCTACAAAACGCTCACAAACACATTATATACCAAAATATGCTCGAAAACGAGAACAAAAGCTAGGAAATAGGGACCTCAAATAGGTATATAAATCGGTAAGTTCAGCCACGTGCTCCCAACCACTATTCACCCTTGGTCTATGGTATGAACAATGATCGGAAACCCTTTAAGCGCAAGAATTAAGAACCAAATTCTATACTTTGCTTGGCCTATGCTAAAGATAAAATTCATTCATTCAAAAGAGCATTAATCAAGTTTAGGTTTGGTCTATACTCTAACCCTAATTCTCAGATAGTCTTAACCCTAAAATCATGCCAAATAGTTATTCACCCTTGGTCTATGGTGTGAATAAATATTAAAACTAATGAGGATCAAGCAATTAAGAACAATGAATAAATCAAGAATTTTAATTGATGAAATAATAATTAATCGATATATGAGCATTCACAAAAGGTTCACATTGATTCCCTAGTTATGGGATTAGTTACACATATTGAAAATAAAAAGAGAAGAGAAAGAAAAGATAAAACCCATTAAGATCTCCAATGATGAATTCTCCTTCGTCTTCTAATCGTCAATGTGTAAAGATGAATGAGTGTGTGGTGATGTATGGTGGTGGAGTGATAGGGGACGGCCCCCTTGGTGGCTTGGGACCTCCCTTGGCTTCTCTTTCCCGAAATTAGTCTTCAAAGGGGTTTAAATAGGATTTAGATGATAAGCCAAGTCCTTAAACAACTAGGAAATTGGTTCCCTTTGGGAACTCTATCTTTTTTGGGATTTAATTCTTTCATAATCCACTCAAATTGATTACTTATTGAAGGATGATAAGGAAGAAGGTAATATTTCCCGTTCCGACAACTTGCAAAATAAATCCCGTCACTATTTACGGAATTATGACTGATCTGACCATCGGATACTAACATGTACATAACTTCTTCTAGGAATATTGGAATTGCTATCCGAAAAGTGCGCCGGAAACTAGACTTCCGGGGCTTTCCATCCATAGGTGGTAGAACACACAATTCAAACCGAGGATGAGAGATATGGCCCCGTAATCTGGGTGATCTGCACTTGCCGAAATTCAGCTTTTTGCTCCTTTTCTTCAAAATAACTTCTAACACCTCTTTCATGGAATGTGACCTATAAATGCTCAACAAACACATAAAATACCTAATTTCACCCAAGAACAAAGCACAAATAATAGGAAATGGGGACTTAAAATATGTAAAGAAATAGACCGATCAGTAAGTAAATTCATGCAAAACATGTAAAATAAAATAGCTTTCGTAAATTCTTTACGTTCAAAACCTTACTCATAAACTTTTCATAAAACAGTATAAATAATATGACATCAAAAGCATTTAATAGCCATGATTTAAATCAATGTATTTTTTTACGGAAGTAAACAATAAGGAATAATCACTTTATAAAGCTGAAAACATATAGCTTTATAGTAAAAACGATGTAAATTAAGTATTTTTTTTTTAAGCAGAAAACATAAAACTCATGTTTCATAGTGTCAAAAATTCTGAATAGTGTCACCCGTAGCCCGGTGACCCGGCCCAAATAATTCGAATACTACAGTCAATGAGCCAAAATAGAAACAATCATTATCTTCGCATATTAAAACATAAATTTGAGAATCAGAATATCAACTAATAAATTTATCGTATCTTTTAAATATTTAGAAACAATATATAAAAACATTTCAAATACTTTTAATACCACACGAAGTTATAAATCAAATTTTTGACAAAATGAACACTTGGAAAACTATAACGCTGATTAGTCAATTCAAAACATAAATCAATATTTCGAAAACTCATTAAATATGTAATATATAAATGTTTAACAAGTCATGGATGAGTTTACTTATTTCGAACCCTTACGAATCTGCTTTATTTCTAGAAGCTCAAGAATTACTCAAACCTCATTGTCGAAGCTAACAAACCAATCTTCCTTTGTATCTAGGGCAAACGGCCATCTCTCCACTTAATCTTTATTTTTTTTTCTTTGTAAATATAACATACATATATATATATATATATATAAAATCCAATCAGTTTCTAACCCTAAAACCATTAAACAGGAAACTAATAAAAGCTTTTATTACAAGTCAACTCCTTATAATTATTTCTAATCGCCTTTAATATTTCTATAGACTTGTACTCATATAATTATTTCTAATTGCCTTTAATATTCCATAGACTTTTATTTATATTTTTTTTTTCCAAAGGCAATTTCGTGTATTACATTGTAGACTGCCAGTCAGATTTTGGCATTTTCGTATATGAAGCTCCTGAAGTGAAGGAAATCCTTGACCATAAGCTACGAAAGATGACCAATGCTTCCAATTTGGCATGTCCTCAAACCACAAATTCTCACATTTTTATTATAATTTAGCATATATCATTTATATTTGCTAATGAATTTTCTCTCTTTCGTCCGAGTGTGCAGTAAAGTGCAAGCAATTAGAGATGAGCAACTCTGAGGATGATCAAAATTCCAATTCCTTCAATAATAAACAAGCTGACAATATGTAAAGTTCAAATACTGAAGGAAGCAAATCCTAGGAGCTATGTTGAAATGCAGATCATGGCAGTGTTGCTTCAATCATGTCTTGTTGATTAGCTTAAAGTTTGCTATTTGCTTTCTCTTTTCCCATGGAACAAGAAGCTTGTGCTTTGCTATTGATTGTACTGTCGAGTTTGTTACTTTAGAGAGAACAGTTCCGGTTATATTCACCACAAAATAAATGAAACAGAAACTACTTCTATTTTAAATCTGAATAGATGTTGAATTTGATTGAAATCTCAATTAATGTAAGTGCACAAGTACAAACCGTATGTTCATTTATGTTTTCTTATCTGTTTTTTCTTCTCAAGATCTCACATAGAGGTTGTTTGATTTCAACAAACACCTTGATTTTGTCAAACACTTTTTGTATTTTATAGGAACAAAACAATGAAAAGCATAGCAACACAAACAACAGAGTGAAAGTGGCATATAATGTTTGGAAATTCCGATGAAAAAATAATAATAACCAATTTGGGTCAGGGTATGGAAAAACATTCTATAAATATTCAGATTTTATTGCACAATCAAGCTATGGAAGCAGACAATGTATGGTTGCTGAACACAGGTTGAACTTCCTATGTCAGTATGCCATGAATGCTAGAGTTCTGAAAATCATACTTGTTATGCATACCATACATACACATTTCAGTTAATTTCATCACTGTCGAATCGATTGAAATTTAGCATAATACAATTTCAGTCATAGCATAAGTACTAATCAGCATGGAATTGGGTCCGGTTATAGAATATGAAAATGCAAAAGCAGTTACATACTCATCAAGCTCAAAACTACTCCTCTTTCGTAGATTAGTTACTGAGAGGAACACAACCACAGGTCCACAACTATGCATCTGTATACAACGAGTCAGGAACTCCTCTCACGTGCTCTGAAATGTTGCAAGTGCTTCTGTTATTAGTTCTATATATTTACAGAAGAAGTCTGCATGCACCTGCATCATTTGGATAGGATCAATGGATGGGTAACCTGCGCTCAGAAATAAAATTCAAGATCTATTACAAATTGTGCATTTTTTACGAACTTCTACTTATTTGTTCTTAATGCCCACAAATGTATGATTAATGGATGAGATAATCACTGCAAACCCAAAGTTAATAATTTATATCATTCATACATTATAAGCAAAAATGTAAATATTTGCACATAAAATTGAAGATATTCCAGACTTACTCAAGAGATTACTTCCTCGTCGATTTGTATGTGAGGAACACGAGCTATTTTGTACCACTCTTTCCCTCTTCTGTTTTGAAATCTTTCTTTAAGCAAAGAACACTCATTGATGTACAAATAAGTCACGGAAGAAGGCAGGCCCTCTTCAGGAAAGGATTGAAGTTTGTCGCATCCTTTGATCTTCAATGTTTCAAGCGATCTTAGGCTTTCAAGCCCCTTGTAGTCCAGGAATTCGAGGTTTGAGAGTCTGCTGATTCGTAGACTGTTGAGGCTGCTGGGAAGCAGATTCGGCTCTGGAAATGACTTCAAGTCTATACATCCACCTTCAATCTCAAAACAACTAAGGTTTTTTAGCTCGTGCATTTTCCACTGAATACTGGGAGTGAGTTTGTGGCAATAAGTGATGCAAAGTGAACTTAGGTTCTCAGGAAAACATCCATGTATAATGGAACTGAGTTCTGGACATCCATTGATAAAGAAAGACCGAAGAGATATGAGCTTGTCCATAGGTTTTGGAATCCCCTTGAGATTCTTGCAATTAGATAGAAAAATTGATGTCAGGTTGGGGGTATGCAATCCCTCTTCAAAGAAAGATAGCAATCCAGGGCAATCCCTGATTTCCAATGCATCAAGTGACTTGTGATTCTCTGAAATTGAGATGGAACTGAAATTTACACAATCCCAGATAGCAAGGCTTCTAAGTTCTGGAAATAAGGATAAATGAAAGGAACTTAGAGAATCACAGCTGCTGCCTATGCACAAGTGTTCAAGGAGTGCATGCTGCTTTGTTTCTGAAGGGGAGGGAAATTTTAATTTCCTGCAGTTACGGATATAAAGAGATTTCAAGGTAGTGGGTAGATGGACTACGGAAAAGGATTCAAGAAAACAACAATCGATAATGTACAATTGTTGGAGATGGATACTGTTGAGCATCAGTTCCTCGGGTAGGGAGTTAAGGGCATCACATCCTTCAATTTTGAGGCTATGCAGCCTCGGTGGCAACTTTATTAATTGTGAGATTTCTGAAACCTTCAAGCTTTCAAGACTTGAGATCTGGGGGTCATCAGTATCAGATGAACTTTCAGTCATTTTCAAGGGAATTTCCGATGCACCTTCATGCTTAATACTTGAATCTTCACTGGAAATCTTGGATGTTTCTGGAGGAGAGCTTAGTATAGACCTCTCTGGAGGAGGTGTTGATCCAACACTTGTTTCAGCTGGCATCTCGTTCAAATCAGTTCCGTTAGGTACTGCCTCTTTGTCTGCCTGATCCAATTTCTCTTTACGTGCTTTATCCTCAATACCAAACACTACTTCAAATTCGTGTTCAAAACTATCATAAATTTTCATTCCCGCAAGATATTTCATTTCTTTGATTATATCTTTCATCCGCTCTTCGATGCCTTTTTCGAGTGAAGTGGATGGCCTATACTTGTTTAAAAAGATTCGAAATGTCAAGTTGCGGCAGTAGCTCCATAGAGTTGTAATGATCTTGAATTTTGCTTCCACTTTGGCAACTTCATGTAGAAGATCATCAAGATCGAGGATAATTCCATGAAGGAGGTTAAGCCACGGTACCCAATCACCTGATTCTATAATAACTTGATAAAAGCTATCAACAGGGAGCATTGAATCAATAGTTTTCATTTTTTTCTTCAACTTCTTCAGTAATGCCTCGTCAAATTTCTGTCTCTGAAAGAAATCTGAAAATCCTTCAGAAAAGATCATAGTGCGTTGTACATGAAAATGATCAATATGATTCATACTGATGATGCTGTACACTTCAAATAAAATAAAACGAAATGATACATAGAAGAAGATGGTGACAGCGAAGACGACGTAGATAAGAGGACCTAGTAATGTATGGCCAAAGAAGAAGAGGCTGAAGAGGTAATGAAGGGGATCATGTATCATAGGGACAAGGAAGAGCATGAGGATGAGGATGAAGATCATGATGGGTTGATCACTATGAAAGATATTTATTTTTTCAGATTAATCTGTTTATCTGCAGGATTCAGATCCGAAACCGTGATGAAAGTTTGATCTAGTTGGAAGTCTTGAGTGGTGTGTTATGGAACCTGTCAAACATGGCCGAGACATATGCTCTGCTGATTTAATGATCCAACGGTGACGCGGCTGTTAATCATGACTGATCGGATGGTCTATAATTCCACCAGAGATATGGTTCTTGTCACCTTTCGAAGTCAATGTCAATGGCACGAAGAAGACATGCATTAGCAGTTTAGAACAGCTAGTTATTATTTACACACGTGGATTTTAGTTACTATAACCTGCATATCTATTTTTTATGTTTTTTTTTATTTTTTAGTTGGGAAATAATCATTTTATCCCTATAGTTTTCAATATTCTCCACTCTGGCCACGTAGTTTCAACATTCACCAAACACTGACCTGTAAATTGATTTTTTCTTCATTCTCCCCTACATTTTCCAATTAAAAGTTAAGACATTCAACAAGCTACTTTTATTTTTGATGTCCTGCCCTGTGGATGTTTATGTAAAGAACTTAACGTATGTGGTACCTAATTTAAAAATATATGGTGTACCATGTATTTTTAAATTTTTTGAAAAAATAGGAGTAAATTAATTATATCAAACGAATTACAAAGTACTATGAAATATTGTCCATTATAGACTTGTCAATTCAGATCTTTTTTCAACATAAAAGGCCTGGCAGACCCATTAAGATGAAGTGGACTCAATTAAGCCTTGGCTGAGCAGCTCGTCGCATTCAGCGGAGGCTAACTGGAGATCAGAGGGGGACATGCCTGTGTGGGTGGCTTTAGTAGGATTGACATCTTCGTTGAGCTTGAAAGGGAGGTGGACGAAAAAGTCAGAATTCTTCCACAGAGGAGAAGGGTGGTGAAACTCAGCATGACTATTAGTGCAGAACTGGAGGAGCTTTTGTTGAATATCCTGGAAATGAGGCTGGAGAGCAGACAGTGGGAAAACTTTGTGGATAGGGGAGAAGGGTTTAAAATCTCGTTTATAACAAACACCGGATGGGAGAATGCGGAGAGAGTTGCAATGGCAATAAACATCCCAGCCTATGAGGATATCCTTGTCGGGTAAAGGTGTACCGATGACCTGGGCCCAGACGGTGTAGGACGGGAAGAACTTAATACCAACTTTAGATTTTGAAATGAGATTGGTAGTAAAAATCTTGCCATCGGCAGCCTTGAAGTAGCGGGTATACGGTTTCCAACAGTCAGGAGGAAAGATGGCAGAGTTCATCATCTTGGTGTGAGAACCAGTGTCAAAATAAGCGATGACATCAATAGGCTTAGCATATTTGTCCGACAGAATCTGGATGGGAACCTGAGGACCTAAGGAGGATTCTGTAGAGGCTGTTTGATAGGAACTATATGTTGGGCTGAATTCTTGGTCAGAGGAGTCATAGTCAGAGCTGTCGGAGAGATGAAGGACAAAAATTGTACTCTGATCAGCAACCTCTTGTTCAGAGAAGATGGACTCAACATCAGCATCAGAGGGAATATTATCAGCAATGGAAGTTAGCTGATGAACAAGCTTAGCTGACTTAGCTTTCTTGTTTGGGCATTGTCTGGCATAATGGTCTGGCTGGCCACAAACAAAACACTTGGAGGACTTGTTTTGGGCTCGAGAGGACTTTAGTTTGAAGTATTTAAACTTCTTTGTCTTTGATTTTGAATATTTGTCAGAGCGGGATTTGAAAGGGTGGTAGTGATGTTTCTTTTTGGATTTACAAAAGCATTGATCTTTGTCTTTACATTTGATATGAAGAGAGGGTTGTTGGCACTGACCTTCATATTTATTTCCTTCTCGAAGCATTTTGGAGAAGATCTTCTGGGTGGCACATTGTTTGTCAAGAGCGCTAAGTGTGAACATATGTATTTCTCCCAAAGTGATATCATTAAAAGGTCGACCAGACGTATCAATTCGACGCTGGAGCTCTTCTTGGAGTTCGGTGGGGAGAGAGTTGACATACACATGTTTGAGACTTTGGTCATTAATACCACCAAGGATGTGGTATCGGCCGGACATACGTTTGTAGTGATATTCGACATCTTTTTTCTTTAATGAACAACAACGCATGTCAAAGAACTCTTGGCGAGCCTATTTGTAATATTGGTCAGGATCACCGAGAAATTCACAGAAGAGAATTCCCATGGCGTGGGTAGTGGATTGGGCTCGAACAAACTGGAGCTGTCTATATTCACCCAAGGCTTGGTACCAATCACGAAGAGAGCTAGTAAAACGTGAAACAAATTCTGGTAGGATAGCTTCGAGGGTTTGTTCGGACTTGGCCATTTGTAAATCGAGCCAAGCGCTCATCTCAGAGATTTTCTTTCTCCACGTGTCAGGAGAAGAGTCATCAAGTTGGAACTAAGGGCCATTGGTAGGTCTGGACTTCGGGGCCTGAGTAGGTGGAGTAGTAGGAACATCAGGAGGTTCTTCGACAATAGGAGTAGGACCTGTAGGACCAGCAGAACTGTCTCCAGGAGAATCATAGGTTCGGTCTGAAGGTGCCGCTCTTGAAGCCATAAAGGCCTGGGGTAGGATCTGGTATATCTGGAGAAGAAGACAAGTGGAACGGAGATCCTGTGGAGGAATGAGACCTGGAAGAGGAGACGGAAAGAGAGTCTGAAGCAATCGTAGTGGAAGGGGAAGACCTAGGAGATGCATAGAATGCTGGTTTGTAATGAGCAGGGCCTTTATCCTTGCGGGAACGGGAACTTGAAGCCGTAGAAGAATGAGGCTTAGATTTTAAGGCGTCTTTCGGAAGAGGATATTTCTGAAACAGTTCTCCGGTAGACTTAAAGTAGTGCGAATAATCTGGGGATCATGTAGGCGAAGGAGGATGAGACGTCGAAAATCCCATGGAATGAGAATGAGACATTCTGGGCTGATAAGGAGGCAGCTTAGAATATGCCGGATCTTTCTGCAATTGTTCAAGCTGGGCTCTGAGTTGTCTAATCTCTTTTTCTTTTTTATCAAACTTGGAACCATGGTACCCAAGATTGATATAGTAATGGAGATCTGCATCCAGCTTAGCAATTCGGGATTGGAGATCAAAGAACATTCCTCTAAAGGTAGAGTCCATGCTGTGGAGTCGGTTTTCATGTTGGGAAACATGATGAGAGACCCGGTCAATCTTCTGATCAATAGAACTCAGGACTCGATTCTGGACTTTGGCATTATGGGATTGCCAGTTGAGAACCTGTTCATCATGAGAAGGGTGCTTAAAGGAACCATCAGGCAAGACCTCAGTAGTTTGAACATAAGGTTTGAAGAACCGCGTCTTATCGGGATTAGAAGTGGGTTCTAGAGGAGGGAAATCCTGGTCATAGCTGGAGGCCATGAAACACTGAACTGGTTGGGAAACAAGACTGGGTAAAAGACCTTCAGAGTAGAGGATCTGTAAAGCTCTGTCATAGATGGGAAGTGGTGGTGAAGAGATAGGTAATAAACCTATCTAGGGACTGTCATGGTCGTCTGGAGAGTGGGGCCGACGACGGCCGGGAGAGCATGTGGACCGAGAAATCCGTCACGAAGAACGGTTACATGGGCAATCTGGGCACATAAAAAGGGATCAACATCCCAGATAAAGTGACCATTGACCTTGTCTGTGTAGATTGCTGAACCATCAGCTTCGAAGCTGTGGATTGGTATGTCGTCTTCAAAAGTGAGAGGACGGATCATTAGGGATTGGAATATGGGAGCATCTAGAGGAGCACTAGGTGAAGCAGTGGGTGGTGCAGCTTCTGAAGGAGAGGCTTGAAACGGTTGTAAGAGGCTTATATATCGTCTTGACAGTGCCATCCGGTTGTCTGGTATAAGTAGTGTCAGAGGCAATGACCGGAATGGTATTTTGGAAAGCCTTTTCATAGTTGGTGATCCAGGATAGTGGCATGATCTCAAGAAGCTGATCTCGTGGCAGTTGTTTAGGAATCTGGAGGATTGTGGGGACTTCATCTTCTCTTTCTGCTTTGATGAATATGGTGTCACCGGAATGGCCTAGGATAGGGAGATCCAGGGCATGGTCTTGAAGACGGTAAGCGATCTGGTGATGGAGAGTAGCCATGTAAGAATCTGGGAGCATTTTGATGCCCATCAACTGGAGTTGGATCTTGAGGCAGTTGTGGAGATTGGCATCTCGAAGAGGGATATTGAAATTGGGGTAGTATGTCAGAGAAATGCTTCATGCATGGAGAGTGGAGAGGCAGGTGCCAATAACAGCTTGCTCGTAGTCTTGAAAGACTGTATTAAGCAAGGCAAGTCTGGCTGTAACCGGTAACCCTTTTCTGCCATGAAGGGTGAGGATGATGCGAACAGCTCCGACATGAAGATGAGAATATCCTTCCCGGATCCATTGGTCAATCAGGGGCTGACCAATCAATGCTTCGGAGTGTTCTCCATCATGTTGTGACTCATATCGAACTTAGCACTTAAACATCCTGCCTAATAACTTTTAGGATAAGTTGCATAAACATCTCCGAGCTTAGATATAATTGGACCCATATGAAACTTTTGCTTATAATTATATAAAGAGTAATATGCTAGATGTTTCAATTTTTTTCCCCAAATGATGTGCTACATGAGGTGTCAATATCTTGTAAACCATGAGATTATATAGTAATTAATATGATATTGACATATCATGTGCCACATTATTTGAAAAAAAAAATTGAGACGTCTAGCGTTACTCTTACACAAATATCTCTTGATGTTAGTGGTCAACTTTTAAAATTAACAGTTGACTCTCTTCTTCATACAAAAAGTCCAAAATACCCCTAATGTATATTTTATTATTTATTTGAATATTTTTCACTATTTTATTTATTTGATTATTTTAACTACTTTATTTATTGATAAAACATTCATTAAAAAACCCATACTTTTTTCTAAGGTAAAAAATTCTTCATCAATGTAAAAAAAAAAAGATTCTTCATCATTCTCTGATTTTTTTTAAAAACAAAATCCGAAAACAAAACAAATAATACATTTCTTCAATCAAATAAGAATTCAAACAAATATGTTATAGAGATTATTCTCACTATATTCAGCGAAAATCCCTGGAATCACGGTTTACAAGAACCAAAACTTTTCCAAATATAAGACAAGATGAGGTTGGTCCGGTTATGTGTTCGAGTCTTTCCCTCACCTCCTAAAAACCCGAATTATTGTAATATTTCAAAAAAAAAAACACTTTCCCAAATATATATATAAAAAAAACACACACAATCAATTCCATTCAAAAGCTGAATTTGCATAACAAACGATCTAAAATTCTTGTGAAGCAGATCCAACATTCTCCCCTCCTTTCCCCACCTTCTTTGGTAACAGATCTTGATGAAGGTTAGACAATTGTAATTGTTCCCAATAGCTTGCTGAGCTCCTCATCTTAAGTTGAACAATTCTTCTTGTTAATCTCTTGAAAGCATTGCCTGCAAGTTCAACTCAAATCGAAATCCAACATAAATACAAACTGAAATCAGATTCCAACACAAATACACACTGAAATCAAAATCCACAACACCATAAAAAAAAAAACCATTCAAACCAAACTCCACAACATCTAATAACAATAAAATCTTTAACACTGAACTGGAAAATTGAACTCATCTACCCAACACCTACCATTGCTCGCCGCCACAACCAACACTCATTGGAAGACCAATGTTTCCCTTCCTCATTCTTTTGATGTTCAAGGAGGAAGGGGCAACAATCATTTTACAAAACAGAGCTCCCACCCTCAGAATCAAGCCTATTGGCTAAAACTCAAAATAGTAGCAACAATTATAGATACATTTATAATTATATTTTCGGTGAGAGCGGAAACAGTAGTGAAAACAAGAATTCCAATTTAAAATCTAGCACAAATGGTAGTGATTAAACTTGATCACGATGTAGGTGAATATTGACTTGAATTCTAAAATCCAAAGGGTGGGAGTTTTCTAAGCCTAAAAAACAAGACTATCAGCACCAAATAAAAAATTATGAAACTACAGCAGCAATGATGATTGTGTTGTGATAATTTACAATGAAATTAAAAAGCTATGCATAATGTATGATAAGGATGCAATGTCCATATATATGTAAGAAGCATACAAAAAGTACCTGGAAAATTGGTTTTGTCTCTCTGCCTCCATATATATGCTTCTCTTCCATATAAAAAGCTCATCAAATTATATCACCATTAATTTCCCTGATCTGGATGTGACGAATCTTGGGCCAGTACTCCCCTACATCCTTTTGGCACAACTGTGTCAGACAAGAATGTCCGGTGATGTTCAGAGAAGAAAGAGAACTCGGCAGCGTCCCCTCTACAGAAAAGCTTCGAAGGAAATCACATGAGTTGATTTGCAGACTTTTAAGCAAGGCAAGGTCCTGAAGCCCCTTGAGATTCAAAGTTTGAAGGACAGGAAATTCACTGATTTGGATTATTGTAAGAGAGGCAGGTAGTAAACCCTCATCTGGAAATGAGTTTACATTGCTACATCCACCTTTAATCGTCAAACAAGTGAGCAACGCCATGTTGTTCAGGCCCCAATCAGTGTGAACAGTGAGACGATCACATTTCTGAATCAACAGTTTTTTCAGGCTAGGGGGCAAACCAACATTTGGAAATGATTCTACCTTTGGACAACAAGATATTTCCAATGTTTCAAGAGAAGTGAGTAGCATGTTCATCTGTTCTGGCATTTGTTGAAGACTATTGCAATTCGAGATTGAGAAAGATGTCAGGTTGGGAGCATGCATATGTTCGGGCATTGACTGAAGACTGTTGCATTCCGAGACCGAAAAAGATGTCAGGTTGGGAGAATGCATATGATCGGGCATTGACTGGAGACTGTTGCAATTTGAGACCGAAAAAGATGTCAGCTTGGGAGTATGCATATGTTTCGGCATTGACTGAAAACCTTTGCAATTCGATGTCAGCTTGGGAGTACGAATATGTTCCGGCAATGACTGAAGACTGTTGCAATTCGAGACTGAAAAAGATGTCAGCTTGGGAGTATACATATGTTTCGGCATTGACCGAAGACTGATGCAATTCGAAACAGAAAAAGATGTCAGGTTGGGAGCGTGCATATGTTCGGGCATTGACTGAAGACTGCTGCAATTCGAGACCGAAAAAGATGTCAGCTTGGGAGTATGCATATGTTTCGGCATTGGCTGAAGACTTGTTGCAATTTGATGTCAACTTGGGAGTATGCATATGTTCCGGCATTGACTGAAGACTGTTGCAATTCGAGACTGAAAAAGATATCAGGTTGGGAGCATGCATATATTTCGGCATTGAATTGAGGCTGTTGCAATTCGAGACCGAAAAAGATTTCAGGTTGGGAGTATTCATATGTTCCGGCATTGACTGAAGACTCATGCAATTCGAGACTAAAAGAGAAGTCAGCTTGGGAGACTGCATCCTTCCTCCGGAAAATTCTTCCAAAGCATTGCAGTTATTAATAATAAAGTCTTCAAGAAATTCGAGCTCCTGATGAAGATCTTTAGAAACTTCTATGCAATTGAGATTCACGCAATCCTGGATTTCAAGATATTTAAGCTTGTTGAAGAAGCTTAATGTGATTTTTTTGAGAGGACCACAGCTCTTCTTTATCTGCAAAACCTGAAGATTTCTGTAATCTGTGATATCATCAGATGGGAAATCCAATTTGCAACACTGATCAATATATAGTAATTCCAACGAAGGAAAATGGTCTGGTAGCTTCCCAATTAGTTCTGGACATTTCTGTATCCAAAGCTCTTGGAGAGATGATAGCTGTCCCAGTGGAGGGAATGATGAGCAATTTTTGCAATCACTAATTCTCAAGATCACCATATTATCGAATAACGAATTCCCTAACCAATCCGGCAACTTTGTACCATTGTACCCTTCAATGGAGATTTTCTCTATATTTTTGTGAGGGCGCAACTTCTCAAGAACATCCGTTTCTTTTTGCTGATCATGACCATTATTGTCCCAATGAAAAGCCAACTCCTTAACGTACTGCTTGTCCTTCAATTTGGCATTCTCCGCATCTGCAATGTCCCGTACATTTTGCAACTCTAAAATAGAGAGTTTACCACGAATTTGTAGAAGTCCACCCAATTCACTTATGCATGACGCTCCAGTATTGTTACTCACCACAAAAGTTGTAAGTATTTGAAGATTTTTCAATCTACCAAATTCAGGTGGCAGCTCTTTCAACGATCTGGTTCCATTCAAATCAAGATAGCCTAACTGAATTAGGTTCCTCATCTTTGCTGGCAACTTTACAAGTTGGAAACAATCCAAAAGCTTCAGTGTTTGTAAGTTATACAGAGAGCATGTTGATTCTGGTAATTCCATTATTTCTGTTCCAGAAAAGTCCAAGAAGCGTAAATGTTTCAATTTGTTAATATCATTTGGACACGTAGTGATCATCTTATAACCTGACAGAGACAGAGCTCGTAAGGAACTTAAGGACGGCAGCAAAGTATGAACCATAAACGCACTTATGTTATTGGAGCCACTGGAATTTGATGATAAGCTCAATGGGAGGAAAGTACGCAGAAACTTTGCCTCATTCAAGGCCTCAAACTTCTCAGGACCATCAAACTTGTGCCTTGCATATGAGAAATGGCGAGTCTTCTCAGATATGCCATGTAATTCGCCACTCTCAGAATGAAAGCAAAATTCACCAGAAACAAATTGAGCTAATTCATTAACTAGGTCATGCATTACAAAACCTGATTTATGGCCACTTTTTTGGAAAAGCGACATAGATACTAATTCATCAAAGTAACGGTTGCCTACCTCTTCCATGCATTTCTCATCTCTTGGTTGTTGCAAAAAACCTTCGGCCATCCAGAGCATAACTAACATTTCTTGTTTAAATACATATCCCTTTGGCAATATTGAACAATAAGCAAAACATTGTTTCAAATGGGAAGGAAGATAGTAGTAGCTCAAACTCAGAGATGGAAGTATGTTGCTCTTATCGTTTTGTAGATCCCAGATTTTGCTGTTCAAAATGTTATCCCATTCATGTGCTTCTACTTTAGAGTGCAACAAACTTCCTATTATTTTTGCAGCTAATGGTAGGCCTTGGCACTTCTTCACTATCTTCTCTCCGATTGGCTTCAGCTTTGGATGTGTTTGAGAATTTTTGCTTCGGAAAGCATGTGTTTCAAACACAGACCAGCA
The DNA here is from genome assembly GCA_033220585.1 of Dipteronia sinensis. Taxonomy (NCBI): domain Eukaryota; kingdom Viridiplantae; phylum Streptophyta; class Magnoliopsida; order Sapindales; family Sapindaceae; genus Dipteronia; species Dipteronia sinensis. Next base: position 77,094,998 of record CM065638.1, on the reverse strand, counting down.
ATCTTCATAAGATAATTGTTGAAGAGAATGAGTAAGAGTAGCACCCATGGTTGATGCAACACTATGACTACGCGTCGTCACAATAATTCGACTCCCCTTGGCACCATCTTTGAAGGAATTTTGAAGAAAATCCCAGCTACTGAAATTCTCATTCCAAACATCATCCAAGACAAGTAGGAATTTCTTCCTTACAAGTTCCTCCTTTAACCTGATTTGGATTAAATTTAGATCGGTGATGTTACAATCCCGTGAAGTGACCGACTCATAAATAGTTTTTGTCACTTTGAACACATCAAATTCTTCGGAGACATATGCCCATGCACTTGTTCTGAAATGTTTCTTCACCCTCGAGTCATTGTACAAAAGCTGAGCAAGCGTTGTCTTCCCAACCCCAGCCATTCCAACTATTGCAATTACGGGGATCTCCATTCCATTTTCTCTAACAGAGAGCAAAAAATTCATTATCTTTTCTTTGTTTTTGTTAAAGCCATATACCTTACACTCATCTACCAAAGACGTTGTTGGCAATCTTTGATAGAGTTTTCCACCAAAACTTTCTTTTAGACCAAGAACATCTTTATGCTTTGTTAAGTTTTCAAGCTTTGAGATGATCTCTTCAAGCCACTTTACGTCGTTGGCAATCTCAATATTGGTATTAGATTTGCTGTTCTGCACCGGATTGTTGCTTGCTTGACATTCTGCTAAAGCCAAAGTAGCAATCTCATCCAAAAGGTCCTCAGCTTTGTAGACAACATTTTGAAGCTCATCAACCCACTCCTTCACAAATGGGTTTGTGATTTGCTTCTCCTCTGCATCGTTAAGCACCACATTGACTGTCAGAAGTATCATTTTCAACCTCTCTAACAGATCAGTACCAACGAACCGCTTCCGAAAGAAGTCTACAAATTGCCGAGTTGCCATTCTGTGAAACAGCACCTGAAGGAAACTTGACAGCAACGCACCTACTATTGTTTCGACCCAAACCATCTCTGCCAAGTTGCAGGAAAAATGAATCACCAGAAAGAAACTTAGATCAATTGCACAGTGAAAGCCACTGTATAATTGAAATGCTAGAAAATGAATCAAAAGAAAGAAACTTAGATCAATTGCACAGTGAAAGTCACTGTATAATGAAATGGTTCTAGTCTTAATTAGTGGAAACTGGAAAGTTATAGTTCTCGAAGCCAGGATAGAATTTAATATCAATCCAAAGTTCCAAATAACATACTAAAACAGGAAATCTCAAAAAATTTGAGCTATTTACAAAAACTAATCCTAAACTTAAACTCAAAGATCATTGCATCAAACCGGAAAATATATAATAATATGACATAAATACCCCTCAGACCAAATTTGAAAAATAAAAATTATTTTTTAACAATTATTTAAATTATCTTTTTTTTATTTAAACATCTCTAAATATAAAACCCCGGATGAATATTTAAATTATTTAATAGGAATCATCATTTAAATTATCTTTTTTTTATTTAAATATCTCTAAATATAAAACCCGGATGAATATTTAAATTATTTAATGAGAATTATCATTTAAATTATCTTTTTTATTTAAATATCCCTAAATATCACTTGTTTATTTACAATAGCAAGGGTATTAATAATGTCAAAATAAATAAATAATAATAATAATAAAATATTAAAATAATATAATAATTCTAATAAATAATAATAATAATGATTTAAATACTCTATACTTTTTTAGCCATTATCATTTGAATTATCTTTTTTATTTAAATATCCCAAAATATCATTTGTTCATTTACAATAACAAGGTCATTAATAATGTCAAAAACAAAATAAAAATTAAATAATAATAATATTATTATTAAAATATTAAAATATTAAAATAATATAATAATAGTAATAAAATAATAAAATAATAATGATGATAATAATTATAATTTAAATACCCTATACTTTTTTTTAGTCATTATCATTTGAATTATCATTTTTATTTAAATATCCCTAAATATCCTTACACCTTACACCTTACACCTTATGCTTTTTTTTTGCTATTAAATCCCCTGAACTTTCATAACCAGGGATAGTTAAATTATTTAAGGGGAATTATCATTTACATTATTATTATTATTATTATTATTATTATTTGATTTTTATTTTTGTTTTTGACATTATTAATATCCTTGTTATTATAAATGAATAAGTGATATTTATGGATATTTAAATAAAAAAGATAATTTAAATGATAATTCCCATTAAATAATTTAAATATTCATCTGGGTTTTATATTTAAGGATATTTAAATAAAAAAGATAATTTAAATTATCACTAAATCAATTGTTAAAAAATAATTTTTATTTTTCAAATTTGATTTTTCAAATTTTGTCAGAGGGGTATTTTTGTCATATTATTATATATTTTTTTGGTTTGATGTAATTATATATAATAAGGGGACCTTAGTGCAATTTACCATAACAGAAAAATGCGTCAACTATTGCCAATTTATGAAAGTTCGGAGGGTTTAAAAAATAAAAAATTAGGAGACAACATACGAATTCGCTTATAGTCGAGGGGCATCTATGCCAATTGCTCTTTTCTTTATTTCAAATGACTGTAAATTTTATTACATGAATTTCTGTCACAATGCACGAATTTGGTTTTTTAGATTAACATTAGGCATTTTCTCACTTGTCTGACATAAATGTGCATCCTTATGTGGAAAAAATCTTTGGTACAGCGGAATTTACCATGCATTTTCCACTACAATTTTATCACGTAGCAAATTTCGCTATACGATAAAATCGTGACCGGATGTATCCCGCACCCTGCTGTACGGCTGTACCCAAGTTTTTCCTCACTAATAAACCTCATTCCCGGACGATGGTCTACTGCCCGCCTCTCTTTGGTCTTTCTTGATGTTTTCACTAATCGGATCATAGATTTTTTTTGCTAGTTTTATGTTAATAATTTTTTATATTTTTTTTCATACTATATATTTACCTGCCATTATTGACTATTTCCAAGAAGTTAATGGAGAGGAGATATATGACCATCTCTGATCTGAATAGTTTTTTTTATACAATTTTTATATTAAAATAATGTAACTTTCACACTATTTCACAATTCAATTTCCAATCTATTGTATCAAATTTTATACTAAAAAGAATATTCCTTTAAATATTCTCTTTCTTTTCCCTTTTTTTAATATTTCTCCACAATTAACATTTTACACCATAATTAACATAATATTGAATACGATAAAAAATTATGATATTTAATACATTATATGAAATTTAATTTAATTATGTAAAATATTGCATTTATTATTAAAATAACTTAAATATTACATTTCATAAAATAAAAAATAAAAAACATAAAAATAAAAGTATATATTGTTCATCATCTAATTATCTGAATTAGTATATTCATCCAACAAATGATCTATTAATGCATTTCGATGTGCAATGTAAACCTCGTTATCCCTGATTTTTCTATGTCGATCTGGAAATTTTTGAAATCGGGTATTTTCATCTACCACAATCTTAACTTCTAGGGTTAGTGCTTCCATATGATCCTCAATTACTGCATCAACATCACGTTCATCCTCGATTATCATGTTGTGCATAATAATGCGCACAGTCATTACTATAAAATAAAACATGTTTCTACCAAAAACGCGTCTGTCCTGCCACAATTGCAAACCGTGATTGGAGAACTCCAAATGCACATTATACGTCTTTTCTACATCATCTTTGTTTCATTACAAAAAGTTTTTTTTTTCTGACCACGTGGATCGTGAATAGTTTGTACAAGCATAGACCATTTTGGTTATATACCATCAGCTAAATAATAACTCATATTATATTATTTTCCTTGAATGACATAATGAGCTGGAAGAACAATAACTTGAGTGAGGTTGGCAAAAGGATGGGATGCCTCCAACACATTGATATCATGGGCTCAAAAAATAAATAGCACTATTTGGGGTGGGTGTTGTGCAAATATCACCACATTACTAATTCATGTTTAAAAGGCACCAATATAGGTGTCCAGACAAAAATACCCCTCCAAGTGAGTTTTTGTCGTTTTCAAACCTAGTGAGAAAAACCAGAGAGAGAAAACATCTCTTGGAAAAAGAACCGGCGTTGGAAGATCAGTGGTTTTCCGTCTGAAAAAGACGTCGAAGTAACCGGCGGTAGGACAACAGTGTTTATCGGGTGTTCAGACGAGAGCATCTTCAATCGACGGTAAGTTGAGTCAGATTATGTTGTTGATTTTGTTTTTAATAAGTTCATGTTTGATGTTGGTTGTTGATTAAACTTGTAGATTATGTTTGTTTGTTGATCTGAGAATGGTTGTGGGTTAGGTTAGGGTTTGTAAATCCGTTGAAGATCTGGGTTCCTGAGATTTTTCAAGGTGATTCCGAGCTTTTTTCAAGCTTTTTCGAGCTTTTGAAGAGGTTTTTCCGAGCTTTTTAAAACGTTTTCCGAGCTTTTTCTGGGTTTTCGAGCTTTTTCAAACTGGTTCCGAGCTATTTGAAAATGCCCGAGCTTTTTGAAACTGTTCTCGAGCTATTTTAAAATGTGGCCGAGCTTTTTAAAACAATTTCTGAGCTTTTTGAAACAGTGCCCGAGATTTTTTTAACAGCCCTAGCTTTTTGAAACAGTTTTCGAGCTTTTTAAAACAGTTTCTGAGCTTTTTGAAACTGAGTCCGAGCTTTTTCAAACAGTTGCCGAGCTTTTTTAGACAGTCTGAGCTTGTTAAAACTGAGTCCGAGCTTTTTGAACAGTCCGAGCATTTTCAACACGTGTCCGAGCTTTTTGAAACAGTTTCCGAGCTTTTTGAAACATTTTTCGAGCTTTTTTAAACTGAGTCCGAGCTTGTTTAAACCGAGTCCGAGCTTTTTAAACAGTCCGAGCATTTTCAACACGTGTCCGAGCTTTTTGAAACAGTGTCCGAGCTTTGTAAAGCTGAGTCCGAGCTTTTTCAACAGTCCGAGCTTTTTCAAACTGGTCCCGAGCTTTTTCAAACTGTGCCCGAGCTTTTTCAAACTGTGCCCGAGCTTTTTTTATATGAGTCCGAGCATTTTCCAACTGTGTCCGAGCTTTTTTCACACTGTCCGAGCGTTTTCAATATGAGTCCGAGCTTTTTGAAACTGCTTCTCTGCTATTTTATATTATTATGTCCTAGCCTTTTACAGTTTACTGATGCATTCTCTCTATGAAAATGCAGATGAGTAGTGAACTAAAGGATTTGCTTAAAACTCCAGAGGATGAATGGTACGATGGAAAAATCACTCGGCATGACCATTTCAGCGACCTTAAAGATATCGACGTCGCACTAGACAGTGTACCAGAACAATTCAAGGTCGAAGACCGACGTCGGTATACAGAGTCTTGTTTTGGTCATTTCCTTAGGATGGATCGGGGGATGAAGTTTTCGGGTAGCGTAGTTCATCGACTGCTATTGCGCGAGCTACATCACGATGGGCCGCAGGATGAGATGAGATTTATGTTAGGTACTCGTTCGGTCCGGTTCTCCAAGGTTGAATTCTGTCTGATCACCGGATTGAAGTTTGGAGTGATTCCCGACACGACGAGGTATGAGATGGTTCAGAATGGGATACAACAACGGTATTTCAATGGTGTAGCTGATGTGGATTATGAACAGCTGAAAGCTGTTCTACGGATCGGTGTATTTGAGGAGCAGTACGATGCTGTGAAGCTGTGCCTCCTTTATATGCTAAACTGGATATTGATAGGGTTGGACGAGAGAGAGAAAGTTATATTATGGCAGATCCGGCTAGTCGAGGACTTGGACGCTTTTGATGTATTCCCGTGGGGTGCCCACATGTATAGGCAGTCCATTATTGGATTCAAGAATGCCTTAAACGGTCGACGTGTGCGGTATGAGAGACGACAGCAGGAAAAGGGCGTTGACGTTCACACGGTGGAGACGTACAACATTTACGGTCTAGCTCACGCACTGTTGGTAAGAATTTAGAATTTGTAATTTGTATCGTTTGAAAACCTGAAATTTTTTTTCCATGAGTTACGGAATAAATGATTGGATTCTGAATAACTTGTTCTTTTACATAGGAATTTGCGTATGAGGTTATCCCCGAGCTTGGGACCCGATTTGGGACTCGTAGGGAGATTGAGTTGTCCCCCCGTATTCTGAAATGGCAGTTGCAAAAGCAACCAAGGTCGGACAAGCTGGATAAAAAAAATTTCTTAGCCAGGGTAAGGATCTATTGTGTTAAAGTGTTTACATATTACGATTATACAAATAGAATGGTCTAACCACGATTTCAGATGTTTGCGAGGATTGCACTGGTGCCGACAGCAGCTGAGAGGGTTGCACGGTACTACGAGGGCATAAATGAGGGAGGCAGTCTATATATGGCTGCCGATGGACACGACGGCTCGGTACCGGATCCCTTACATCATACGACTGCCGGACCCAGTCATACGGAGGGTTCCGACCATGAGTTTGGCGGTGGGAGTCCCCTCAGGCACAGGCCGGATACAGAGGGTTCGGACCCGGAGTTTGTCGCTAGGAGTCCTCTTAGGTGCAGACAGGTTCGCTTTGCGATGCCCGGTGGAGTACAATCTCGAGAAGACGTTGGAGGGCATCGCCAGGTATATAAAAAATGGTGTAATGCATTATTTATGTTGAAACAAGTGTTGGGTTTTAGTACTGACAATAATGATTTTGTTTCAGGATCGTTTGGAACAAAAAATCCACGATGTGATGGATGCAGTCGCTGCGTTACGGGAGGATATCCGGAAGAGTGATCGGGAACGGGATAGGCAGCATAAGGAGGTGATGGACTTTCTCCGGGGGCGGTGGGGTTCGACATCACAGTCTGGCAGGGATGGTCCACCCTCCCATGATCAAGACTCTCCCCGTACAGACAGAGACGGAGGGACAGACCCAGCCACCGGACCTACGACGGAGGCTGATGGACCTCAGACACAGGGTCCAACAGCTGGAGATACAGTACGAGACCAGCAGATGCAAGTCCCTGGTGGCACAGATACAGGAGTATTTGGGGAGACAGTTACCCAGACGATATTAGAGTATCCGCTGCTTATGGAGGTACATGATGTGGATCCTCCTGTTTATATCCAGGACCACACAGCTGGCCGGTTCAGTCCACTGGGTCAGAGTCCCTCCTCCCGTACAGTCCACACTCCTGACCTGACCAGGCGATCCATAGGGAGCACCCCTGCGGTCCATTCGACACCGCTCTCCTCTACTCGATCCCGTCACACCTCACCCCCTAGTGACACTGCCGGTCCATCCCAACACAACCCATCCCACCGGAGCCCTCGACGTGATCCACGGGGACAGAGTTCCTCCTCCCAACACCCCCCAGTCCACAGTCAGCATAGGCAGCAGCAAATGCGCAAACGAGGCTGGCAGTTGATGAGCCCATACACTGACCCCTGTCGGGCGAAGAGGCCAAGGACATTGCCCATGTCATCAGCACATACATTCAGGCCCAATGGATTGGTAGACGCTGACCAGCTTGCGGCTTACAAAGCCTACAAGAGGAACGTGACGGGGGAATTGTAAGTATTAAAATATTGTGAATTTATTTTGAAACACCTAAGTTAAATTAGTTGTTTTCCTAAATAATTGAAAATTACACAGACGTGATGTGGATCTGATGACCCCCGTGCCTGTGACTTGGTTCCACCGGTTGCAAACCAACTTTATGGAGTTGGAGGACACGGTACTTTCCTTACTTTGATTGTCTTTTAAGTTTGTTTAACTTATGGAAGAATACTAACAATGTATAATGTTTATATTGTCAGCATATTGACGCGTACCTGCATATTTTACGGAAGCGTCAACGAGCATTCCCCACTGTCTACATTCAGAGGATGAACCTACTAGATTCTCAGTTCTATGTAAGTGTTTCAAATGTACTGTTTTCACACGTCTGTTTGTTGTGTTTCATCCTGTTTCTAACGTTTCAGTTCGTTGTCTATTTTCAGTCAATGCTGGAGTTTCAGTAGAGGAGAATCATGCCTCGCGATGCTATGGGCAAAGCCCCAAAAAAGTGGTCTGTGTTGAAGTACAGGTGGTCCCCTGAAGATCTGATGACGGTACGTGGATTGCTCCCGGTAGGGAACCGACCATGGCACGAGGTTGACGCGGTGAGCAAAATACAGTTATGGTTTCAATGTGTTTAATTAAAAATTCTTATTTTGACCATAACAATATCTTGAACACTTGGTACAGGTCCTTATTCCGTGCAACATTGGTGGCCAGCATTGGCTCGTTACGTAACTCACCCATGTACCGGTTATATTTGAATTCAGTGTACGCTCTAGCGGCTTTGCCCATTAAGCTGGCAACATCTTTTCTGTGAAATCGCTTCTTCACATTTTCAGCAAAGTGCCAACAACATATGGTATGGGTTGCATAAGGGAACACTTTAGAAATCCCTGCTTCAATGCTTGCATGTCGATCGGAAATAAAAACCAGATCATCTATATGACCAAGGGCACCCTTCAAGCAATCCAAAAACCATTCCCATGAAAGGTTGTTTTCGGAGTCGCCGTACCCAAAAGCAATTGGATACACCTGTTCGTTTCCATCTTGGGCAGTTGCAACAAACATTGTACCCCCGAATCTTCCCTTCAAATGGGTACCATCAACTGCAATAACCGGACGCATGCACCTTTGAAAACCTCTAACTGAGGCCCCTAATGACATGAAAAAGTAAAGGAATTTACCGTCGTCAGCGCACTGTAAGTCAGTGATTGTGCCGGGATTTTGTTGTTCCAGCACGTAACCAAAAGACGGCAGTAGTTGGAAGGTTTCTTCATGTGTCCTATAGGTCAGTGACAATGCATAATGCAAGGCTTGATATGCCTTACTGTACATGATTTGGATGCCATACATTGTTTTCATATCGGCGATTATATCCTTGGGACGCATGAGATGACCATCTTGTTGTTGAAGTCTAGGTGCAACCACTTCTCCAATTATAACTGCACTAGCTTGTCGGTGGCGACGGTGAATCTCCTCCAATGGACAACTGTGTTCATTGACAAAACTTCTTACTTGGAAGTACGTCCCTTCATCTCTTCTCACAGCTCTTAATTTCCATGTACAGTTGTCAATCAAACAAACAAGATGTAACGTTGTCTTATTGGACCTTTTCACCTTCCATTCGAAGTTTCGCCACATTGCAAAAAGGCCAACTAGTCTCTTCAGATCCTTTTTTGTCGGAAAGAACTGACATTTATAAATCATGCATGTAGGTTCTTCTGCTACCAAGGTTGTGCTTCTACCAATCCCAAACGAGTATGAATCTGCTCCGGGAATAACTCACGTTGTGGTATTATCAGAATCATCTGTAGATACATTATGCCGGACCTCGGAAGTACCAGGCATATCTGCTCCAGTGCAACTAACTCCTTCTACACGTCTTCCACGTCTTTGAATTTGGACATGATCTTCATCAGTGTTCTCTACATGATCTACCAGATCAATATTTGCCTCATTATCCACCTCCTGGTTAGGCCCAAGGTTCGGTTCAGTGTTCTCCTCATTGTACATCTCATTGTATTGCTCATTGTACCGCTCATCATTCATCTCAAATCGACAACCAAACACATCGTCGAATTGAGGTTCACAAACATCTGCATGGTCGACCACTACCGGTTGGACAGCACATATGTTTTCCCCACCTTCAGTGGCACTCCTTTGTGTGAACACTTGGTTGCTACCGCTAGCGGATCCAAATGGTTGGGTATTTTCAGGAGCAGGAATATCATTCCGTATCACATCTCCAGTTGCCCTCTCAATTAGACTAACACATACTTGAGGGATCACCCGATCTTCCCCTAGCATAAACTGAACATCATCGTCATTTCTTACAAATGTGCGACATGTAGCGCCAGGAACGATTGATATTGACTGTAGATCAACATTGTATTTGTTTACATCATACTTCACAACGGTATGCACGATCGACACCAATTCTTCGTAACTCATATTCTTTGACATATATATTCCTTGGTTGTCGGATCCAACAAACCTCTGACTTCCGTCGGGTAACTGCTCCCATCGACCGTTGTAAGATATTACTATTCTCACCCGATTCATTCTCCTGTAACATTCATCACCACAAACCATTATGACAAACATAAAAGCTATGGAAAAGGCTCAGAGCCTTTTAAAATAGTTTCTGAGGTTTTTACTATGATCTCCGAGCTTTTAATAAAGGTTCCAACCTTTTTTCCAAAGATCCCAAAAGAGCCGAGCTTTTTTACAAAGTACAGAGCTTTTTTACAAAGTACAGAGCTTTTTTACAAAGTCCCGAGCTTTTTTACAAATTCCCGAGCTTTTTTACAAATTCCCGAGCTTTTTTACAAAAGTCCCGAGCTTTTTCACAAAAGTCCCGAGCTTTTTCACAAAGTCCCGAGCTTTTTTACAAAAGTCCCGAGCTCTTTCACAAAGTCCCGAGCTTTTTCACAAAGTCCCGAGCTTTTTTACAAAAGTCCCGAGCTTTTTCACAAAAGTCCCGAGCGTTTTTACAAAGTCCCGAGCTTGTTTTCTAAAAGCTTGAGCTGTTTTACAAAGTCTCGAGCTTTTTTCAAGTCTCCGAGCTTGTTTTCTAAAGGCTCGAGCCTTTTGTCCAAAGGCTCGAGCTTTTTCAAACAGGCTCCGAGTTTTTTCAAACAGTGTCCGAGCTTTTTAAAACAGGCTCCGAGCATTTTCAAACAGGCTCCGAGCTTTTTATTAACAGGTTCGGAGATTCAAATTTCACAGATTCAATATTCACAAAACCAGTTTCATGTTTACAAAAGGAACGTTTTTAAAAAATGAAGGATCAAAAACAGTATTTCAGACAAACATATTACCTTGTTGTGCTTACTGAAGAACGTTGAGTAGAGTAGTTTTGAAATTTATTGTAGAGAGAGAAAGAGAGGAGTTCCTGCCTTCAGCAGTTTCAAGTGTGGAGATGGAAGTACAGAGACAATTAAAAATTGATTATTTAAGGGCAATTTTGGTAGTTCACCAAAATAGGTGCCTTTTAAACATAAGTTATTAAACCGGTGACGTTGGTGCAACAGCGAGACAAAAAAGTGACATTTCTCACCATTTCCACTTAATATCATTGTTCGTACCCGACAAACCAAAATAGGCATGCCATATCCATAGATCATAATCAGCTACAACCATTAGAATAATATTTAGGGATCCACTACGACCTGCATATTGTCCTGCCCAAACCGTTGGACAATTTTTCCACTTCCAGTGCATACAATCTAGACTACCCAGCATTCCTAGAAAACCAAGATCTTTACCAATACGGAGTAGTCTGGCAACATCAATAGCGTTAGGTGATCTTAGATACTCATCTGCAAATTCCTCCACAAGTGCACGATAAAATCTCTTCAAACTTTTAATTGTTGTAGACTCTCATATTTTAATATACTCATCAGTAGTATCCGCTGGTAGACCATATGCCAACATCCGAAAGGCTACTGTTATTTTTTGAAGAGCAGACAAACCCAGTCTACCCACACCATCTCTTCGTTGCACAAAGAAGTTGTCACGAGCTTCCACAACATTAACAATACGAAGGAATAAACTTTTATCTATTCGAAAGCGTTGACGGAACATTTGATCATTATATCATGGGTTCTCGAAAAATAGTCGTTCAACAACCTACGATCAACACTTTCCCGGTCTCGATTGATCACTATATGACCAGGAATAGAGCCTCTACGGGTCACTGGATTGTTTTGTTGAATGAGATACTGAGCGATGGCCCGTCGAATGTTACCATGTTGGATAATTATCTCTTCTTCTTCTGCATCAATCGTTTCAAGATCTTCCATAAGTTGCGCTTCATCATCGTCGGAAGATGAAAATGCGAAATTAGATGGACCTCCGATATTGAAATTCATTTTTGCTTGGAGTTAAATTGAATGGGTTTTAGCAGACTTTGGTGTAGGCTATTTATCATTGTGAAATATAATATTCTAGATAAACCAAATAAATCTGTACTATTATATCGATACCATTGGATGGATTTCTGCACCATCTGAACCGTAGGTTTAATTATAACTTTTTGTTTCCAGAAATCTTATCTTCACTTTCCCTAAAATCTGAAGATCAGAAATATGAGCATGGCTAATTGCCAACCATTGGATGGATTGCATCTCCATCTGAACCGTAGGTCACCTCTCTATTATAATATCTTAACTTTTCGATGCAGACCAATTTGATCGAAGAACATGAGTAGTGACAAATATAAACAAGTTCAAAATTAAGATTAACAAGAGTTAATTATACAAAATTGACAAATGGATCGTCTGATTCACATGCTCAATTGCATATTCCAACACTTAACTCGATCGAGTAACTCCATCTCATACGAATCCCCAATTTAATCGAACAAGATGAGCAGTGACAAATATAAACAAATTCAAAATTAAGATTAACAAGAGTTAATTACACACAATTGACCAATAGATCGTCGATCCATATGCTCAATTGCATATTCCAACACTTAACTCGATTGAATAGCTCCATCTCATACGAATCCTCAATTCGATGGAACAAGATGAGCAGTAAATCATAATGTCCATAATATAATATTAAATTTAAAATAGTGATTACAATACACGCGCTTCTAGAAGGGTGAGTGGATGACAGCTGTATTCAGTTGGTAACAGCTCAGCACGTGCCCGACAACAGCTGCAAGCCCATATGCAGGGGCGGACCCACATAGAGACCAGATGGGGCCCGTGCCCCACCTCAAATTTTCAAAAAAAAAAATCATTTTATATTTATATATATATATATCACAAATAACACATTATGACATATATTGTTATACAGCACTGTTGGTTTATTGTCTTCATTTTATTGTTTTAGTCACTGGTTCAATTCTCACCATAAGCAAAACAAATACTTTTTAATCTCTATTTTTATTTTACACTCGTTTTCAATTCCTTTATCAAATTTTCATTTTCTTCTACAACAAAATAATCCATTTTCTTTTTCCCCTCATTGTTAAATTCTTTAACTATCCTTAATTTGTGGTTTACTTAATTCAATTCTATTATATAGTAAATTATCTTATCTATTATTATTTTGAAATTTTCTTATTTCTAATCTTTTTAGTTTGACATACCTAACATATCGAATCAATAAACCCTAAAATCTCAAATTTAAATTTATTATATTAATATAGTTCATCTATTATTATGATTCATTTTATTTTATCATTTATATTTTTCTTTATTTTATTATTCTAATTTATTTAGAATCAATAATTAGAAAAATAAAAAATTCAAAAACATTTCTAGTAATATTTATTAATCAATTATTTTTGTATAAATTTAAAGTGAATTCATTATAAATACAAAATAAAATATTTTATTATAAAACTATATTTTAATTTTTTTACGAATAAATACTATAATTTTTCATTTTACATATTGTTTTTCTTGTTATTGTTTATTTTTTTAATATTTTGTTTCTTGTTTTTAGTTCTTTTAAATGTAAGATTATTTAATTCATTTCGAATAAATATTCTATTTTTTTTATTAAAAATTCATTATACCATCATTTTTTATATAAAAAAACACATTTTATTATGATTTTAAATTTTCATTAAATTTTTTAAAATAATTGTTTTTTGTTTAAGTGCCCCACCTCATTAAAATTTCTGGGTCCGCCACTGCCCATATGGAAAACAAACAAAGACACTTTAATTCAAAAACTTCAACCCGTGAACCAGATTCATTGAACCTAGACATCCAGTACACGTTGTCAAGATTTGTGTCTTAGTCCCAATTGATGTGGAACTAGATAGATGTTAAATGATATTTAAAAAAAAAACAGGTGTTCCATAAAATTAAAGAGCATCTAATATATATTTATAAGAAAGAACATCTAATATTGATAAATAAATAAAATGGTCTAAAGTGTATTTGAAATAAATAAAAACTATAGATAATATAGTTAATTTAAAAGTCTGTTATATACATTTTGATTTTGTTCTTTGAATAAAAATAATTTAAAACTTACTTTTTCACAACCAAATCTATTTCATGATTTTGATTCATTTTTCAAACTTAGCAATAAATTTGTATTTCCTTAAAATATATTGAAAATATATTTAAAAGAGAATCTAGGGTTTATTAGAATGGAAAGAGTTTTTATGATATATATTAATATCAAACCTTTAATAGAGAAAACAAATTACAAAAGATTTAAATAGGAAACTAATTAATAATTATTGGTGGGTGTACTAATAAACAATTAATACTCTTAGTAATTTTATTTAAGAGTATTATTGTATTTTTAAAAACATACTAATTTGGGGTATACGTACAGTTTTTAAGAAGTACAAATATCGTCACTTTTTTTTTGGTATTGTTTGAGTTTTTTTTAGACTTTTTTTTACAACGTAACACATAAGAGTGACGATATTGACACCCCTGAAAAACTATATGTACACCCCTAAAATATTTAAAAAATCTCTGATTCATTAATAAACCCCACTTAATGCCAAAAATATCATTTCTTTAATTTTATTGTATAATATTTTTGTTAGCACACCCCACTATTTTGTTAATCAGATTTATTTAAAATTTTATTATTTTATATCTTTTTATTCAAATAAATAATTTCTCTTTAAAAAAAAATTCTAACTCCTGCAAAAACATTTGATGTCACTAAAAAAATGTCCGAAAAAAATGTCTTTTCATTGCATTAAAACTTTTTTTTTAATTCTTTAATTTTTTTAAGCTTAAAATTCTCCAATTTCACCGAATTGAAAAACTACAAGTTGTAACCATAACCGGTGCATGTGTTGCTTTAGTTCTTTTAGTTTTTTAATTTTTCTTTGAAATTTAAAATCCATTAATAGAAAACAGCAATTACACCAACCAAAAAGAAGGGTCATACGTAAAAAGAGGACTCTCAGCACACAACAGTGTATCTCAATTCCTCTGTTCCTAAGAAAGTTTATTGTTGGTATTGATTTTTGTTTCACTCAATTATTAAATTATTAGTCAACTCAATCAATTTGTATTCCTTAAAAGAAATTGAAATTAGTATTTAAAATAGAAGTTATAGTTTGATAAAATATAAAGGTTTTTATTATCATATCAAACAATTAATAGGAAACTTCCTTTTCCTTTTTACAAAGGATTGATATAAAACCAATTAATAATTATTGGTAAGTGCTTACAAACTATTTAGTCCTTTAAATAATTTTACCTAAGGGTAATATTGGATTTCAAAAATATACTGGATTTTCAAAAATATACTAATTGAAGTGTACATATAATATTTGAGGGGTGTAAATATCTCCGCTCAACAATCAACTTAGTTTAGAGTCCAATAGGCTCAACTACCCAAATAGTTTTCCTTTTACCCACTGATTTAGTTTTACAACAAGTAGACAAATCCTAATGATCCACTAATTTCCTTTTACCTTTACAACATGTCTATTTAACCATCTAAAACCGAATTCAACGCCATACATCTCCAACACCCAATCACAAAGAAATCGATTTCAACCTCTCAAACTCCAACAACCATAAAGTAAAAAATTCAATTTTGTTTCTCCTTTCTATTTGTACCAATATTTTTTAGTCATCAAAAATTAAAGCAAATGAAAAATATTTTTGGATTTCTTCCCGAAATAAAATGAGAATCATTTGTTAAGTAAGATATTGTCACCATCAAATGATGTTCAAATTATTGACAATCAACATGCTTATAAGCCTAAGAGATCAGTTTAGGGTAAAGAAGTTGATATTAGTGCTTTTGAAATTGATTCAACGTCTTCCAATAAAGGCATATCTTATTAATTGTTGTGATGATATTCGTAGAGTATATATTATCATAGGACGGTGTCAACTAAAATTAAAAGAGTTATAAACCTACACTAATTGGGAATTGAAATCGTCGATTTAATTATTTTTAGTTTAGCCCCTGGAATCAAAAATCCTGGCTACGACACTGGTGTGCAGCAAAATGCTATCGGAGATGAACAAATCTAAGGTGATCATCAAAATTCCTCGACTTCAAATTAGGCTATAGGTACCAAAAGATTACCCGAATTCACTACAACAAAATTAGGATACATGGGATAAAAACATTTGGCCCTAATAGGATGACTAGCGGGAAAAAAAATTAGATAAATATAATATTGTTCCTTAAAAATGGAAACAAAAAAAATAGCAACATGGCTCTAAATTTTTTTAGCATTTTTAACTCCTCTACAAATTTTAGAAATCACTAATGCTGGACAACTCAAAATTTAACATAAATTTTAATCTAAAAGATGTGGCAAGTGGTTCTTCATTAACCACATCATCCCATATTGTGTGTGGTGATGACAACTCACTTGTAACATCATTTGAGTTAAAATTTGGGTTAATTATTATGGTTGTATTGCATTACTCGATAAAACACCAACTTAATAAATAAAGTTTTTATAGCACCAAAAAAGTGTTTGACAAAAATATCCTTAAAACACAATAAATCTCACGTTTTTTTTATCTGAAACTTATTTTGATCTTTCCGAGACTTATTTGTGGTAATGCAAACAAAAAATAATAATTTTAAAAACGGTAATTTGGGCAATAAGTCTCGGGTTCGGGTGCCCTACCCTAGACTTATTATCCAAATTCTTTTTTTTTAAATATATATTCTTCTTCATCGACCTCCAACCTCCATTGGAGGTCATTCCGATTCAAACTCCATTGATAGAGATTTTCACCTCCATCAATGCAGGTTTTCGAAAAAAAAAACAAAGAATAAAAGTAAAAATAGGGGTATTTTTGTCCATCATCATATTTTTGTGTTATTTAAACTCAAATTATTAACTTTGTAACAATCATAAAAGTAGAGAAGAAAAAAGTGTTATTTACCCATATTCTCACAACATAAATATCCCTCTAAGAAAGCATATATGAGGACGATTGGATATTTTATTAGGACAAAAATTATTATTTGCTAAAGATATTCTATTTACACTATATATTTTGTCCCAATAGGTTCTCTATAGAAACAAAATTTTGTTTAGTCCCTATAGATTTTCTTTTATTTTCCTTTTTTATTTAAAATTTTAATAATTAATTAATTTTATTGAGATTTTTAATTAATTTTCTTCTATTTTTCCTACTATGAAACAAATTAATAATTAAAATACCATCTAAATAAGAAAAACACTCAATAGGGACCATATTTTTCATCTCAACTCTCAAGAGGTTTTACTATTAGGATGAATTTGGTTTTGTCCTACAATAATACTACTTTGTTCAAATTTGGTGTACAAATCTGGTGCCCAAATGATGCGGCATCATTGTAATCCATTCATTTAAATTATATTAGATTATACATGATTTAAATAAATGGATTACAGTATTGTCACATCATTTGGGCACCAGATTTGGACATCAAATTTGGGCAAAGTAGCATTATTCTTTGTCCTAATAGGCCCTCATCCTCGGGACGAATGAGTTTTAGTCCAAAAGGTTTATTTTTATTTTTATTTTGGTGTATTTAAAGTTTTAGTAATTAATTAATTTTGTTGAGATTCTTAATTAATTTTCTTCACATTTTTATACTAATTACTATAGATGAGTTCATAAAATTGTAAATATATATTATTTTTATTTGTAAATATAATAATAAGAATAAAAAAAACGTTGTAATCATAAAATATCAAATTCACAACCACCTTTAACAAAGTGGAAGTTGCATTCCCGATTCATTCTTGTAACCACTGATCTCAGTGGATTTTGATAGCCCTGATCTGATTGTACGTATATGATTTAAAAAATATTAGTTTAAAAATATGTTCTCTAATAATTGTTTTTTAATAACTATTTGTCTATCATACAAAATAATTATAAAAATTACTTGAATCAATTTAAATTATCTAATAATAATTTTAAAAAAAAATTTGTTCAATAAAATTTAATTTCAAAAAAGAATAGCATATTTATGTTATATATAAATAGTTTTGCAGCATTTAACAAAGTGAAGCTTGTAATGAAATGGTAAAATTGTACACCCTCGCGGGTGGGGTTGAGTTGGAGACAGGGAGAGGGGTATGCTGGGGAGTGGGGACTAAGCTAGGTTTTTTAAGTGGTGTTATTTTTTGGTTTTCACCCAAGTATCCCCACCCACATTGGAGTGAGACTAATTCTGACGACCAGGGAGGTCAGTAAAGGCGTGGCCATAGACGCGCTCCACATGAGTTGTTTCCGGTGGAAATCAAACTTAGATAGTATCAGAACGTACGGTTCACCCCACATAGAGTGCGGTGACCAACCGCACCACACATTTATGGTTTTTTTAGTGGTGTTATTGGAACCCCTTAATAATGCCTCATTTTTATAAAGGTAATTATCATTTTAGTCCCTATGGTTTACCATATTATCCATTTTGGTCCTCATTGTTCCAAGTATTGGCTCGTTTAGTCATTCTGTGACATTTTCTGTTAAAATCAGACCACCTGACATGGTCAGATGGTCAAATGACAGTTATGCCCTTCAAATCAGACCATCAAGCATTCTTCTAAACTTTTTTTAAGATGGGCAAAACGGTAACTTGATATATAAATATTTGAAATAATAAATAATTACATAAAAAAATTAACAATTAAAAAAATCAAATAAGAATTTTCAAAAAAAAAACAAATAAATATTATTAAATTAAATAAAAATAGTTTTTTTAAAGACTTATATAATTAATAAATTAAAATTAATTTATCAAAACTCATCATCATCATCATCATCATCATCAAATCCATAAATCCAAATCAACACTACCAGATTGAACTTTGGAACAAACTCAGAACCCATATTCGATCATCACCCCCAACCCAGCTTGAACATCACCCCCAGAACCCAGATCAACACCAAATCCATTCAAATCAGACAAGCAAATTCTCTCTTCTTTCTCGCTCTCTAGCCCCGACGATCCACCCGCTACCTCGATGCTGCCTCGACGAACCACCAGCAGCCTTGTCGTCGCCCCGACGAACCACAAATCCAACCATCACTAACCCAAAATCCAGACCCAATCGTGAACCCATCACCATCCCCAAAATCCAGCCACCACCACCACCACCACCACACAACCACCCACACCAAACCCAAACCTAAATCGGAATCAACCATAGCCACCACCTCTAGATCCATCTACCTAAACGAATTTCCATCAAACACAAACACAAACACATGTTCATCTTCTACCATCTCAAACTCAAACACAGATCCATCTGCTTCAAATTTTTTAATCAAATCCCAAAATGAAATACCTTTTCTTAACAAATCTAAATCAGATTCACCACAAAAAAAGAAACAAAAATCGATAACGGAGGTTTCTGGGTTGGTCGGCGGCGGAGCTGGGATGGTCGGCGATCGGTGGTTGTGGTGATGAGACGGTCATGATGTGGTGGCGCTGGGGGAGAAAGACGAATCAGGTTTGGGGAAGATGTGGGATTTGAGGCATCGTGTTTGAGAAAGAAGAGACTAGGGATAGAGAAGATATTAGGGATGATTTGGGTTTTTGTTTGGTGTTGATATTGTTGAATTTATTTACTTAAACACTCTCTAAAAACCTATTAGTTTTGTTCAAATTTTTTGTTCCAGATTTGTTCAAAAAAATTTTGTTTTATTTTTGTTTTGTTCAAAAAAAAAGATTTAGTTTTTGTTTTGTTTTGTTCAATTTTTTTTTTTTGCTTTGTTCAAAATTGCATATTTGTTCAAAAAATGTTAGTTATTTTTCCAGATCTACATTTGTTTAAACAATTTTTTTTTTCATTTTTTCATTTTAATATTTATTTATTATTTAATTTAATAATATTTATTAAATTAATGATGATATTATTATTAATTTCTAAAGTTGCCATTTTACCCTTCTTAAAAATTGATTCTAGAAGAATACATGACAATTTTACCATTTTACCCTTGCTCTATTAACAGAAATTTCAAAAACCCTAACGGAATTGGATGGTAGGGACCAAAATAGAGATTAATTGAAACGACAAGAACCTGCATGGCCAATATTGAAACAACGAGGACCTAAATGGATAATATAAGAAACAACAGGGATGAAAATGATATTTACCCTTTTTATAATATCTGATATTTATAATATTAACCGATTAATTTCTAAAATTACCCTTCTTCTCTCTATATTTTTTATTTCATGTACTTGTATTTAACACACTTCCACATCTCACCTCTTCATATCTTTTTCTTTTTTCTCTTCATTTCTTTTACTCTCCTCCGACACACCCCACCAAAGCCCTATTTTTTCATTTTGTTATATCATAGTTGGGAACCAAATCTCTCTCCAAATCTCTCTTTATACCTTCAACTAGAATTTGAGTTTTTATAATAAGAGTTATATGCAAGAGAAATTAAACAAATAAGTTTTAGGGTTTAAAACGTTAAAAAAAAACAACTTTTGTCAAGTAAAACGGATGTGGAGTTTTATTATAATTCATTTTGTAAAAGAGCTATTATTGAATTATATGTTTATTTAAGTAATTTTGATAAAAGATACAAATACAGTAAAACCCCTCTAAATTAATATTCTGGGAACCTATCATTGTGTATTAATTTAGAGAGGTTATTAATTTGAAGGGTTTTTACAAGTGTTATTCTTTCTTAGAAAATATGTGGAAGTCGATTTTCTTATTTAGGGAAGGTTCCTTTTCAAGATTCCTTATTTAGTCGGTTTTCTTCAAGGAAATTTTTTTTTTGTGGATTCCTTATTTAGGAAAGATTTATTACGAAAATTTTCAATTCTTTTTGGGAATGTAATTACTTAGAGACCAAGGATACTCACCCTATAATTAGTGAATTTTATTCTTTGGTTGTATATAACAAGAGAGATCTAAAGATATACCTAAAAATTGTATTCCTAACGGCTGCTAAAAATTCTCAATTTTCCATCTTCTTTGTTATAATAAGAGTACAATTCAAAAAAGATGAAGGATGAATATATTAATTTATAGGAGATTAATTTATAGGGGTTTTAGAGTATAATATTATATAAATTTAAAATTGAGATATTATTAGTTCAATAAAAGAGTGTCAATAGCACACATATTCTTTTTCCTTCAAACTGGGACAAAATTATTTTGTCCCTGCAAATTATCCAGGGGACGAAAACCATTATTTGTCTCTATATCATTGGATCGATGGCATATGGAGGTCAATTCGTCGCTATTCATGAATCATGACCTATACCGTTCATCCCTAAAAATCTCTTGTTTCGCACCTAAAGCGACATTAGTTAGGAACGAATAAGTTTTCGTCCCTAGAAACCTCTTGCGATAAATTCATGTTATTTGGACAATTTGTTTTGGTCCCTACGGACGCATTTTTCTTGTAGTGATTCAACCAATTCCTTAGAATAAATAAACAAAAGTTGACTATCTACACAGTTCAACTGTTCAAAAGGAAGCAAACTAAATGATAGGTTAGGACCATTGCTGAACTGCATTTGGCATTATGGCGTAGTGTTGCTTCACTGATCTTTTTTTTCTTTTTTTAATGGATCACGGTCTAGTTGATCAGCTTAAAGTTTGCTATTTCTTTTATTTTTTTCCCCATGGAACAGGAAGCTTTTGCTTATTTTAGAGGATTGATATCCAAATAATTAGAGATATTTTATCGACATCTGCTTGTCGTTTATGTGGTCTTCAAATGTATATCTTCATATCACTTCAATCTTCATTAACAAAATCTCGTATTTAATTTCACAGTTATTTGGAAGCAAACTTTGGTGGCCTATCCAAAAGGCCAATATCATATATATATATATATATATATATATATATATATATATATATATATATATATCAGTTTTATTCATTGGCAATATCCCCAATGGCATAACTTAATTGATTATAACTCATGCAGCAGAAGTAAGAGGTTTAGAAATCGATTTTTCTCAACTGACTTTTGGAAGATGATTTATTTAAATTTGTGTTGATGTTAATTAATTAGGTAGGGGAGGAAATGAGAAATTAGCCCTTTTTAGTCATAAATATAACTTAGGTTGCGTTTGATTTTTCGTCTGAAGACTGAATAGTACTGAATTATATTGAAGACTGAATAGTACTGGATTATATTGAAGACTGAATAGTGACTGAAAACTGAAAACTGAACAACATGTTTGATTTTTTTCACTGAAAACTGAATATAAGTGATAAGTTGTTTGTTTTTTATATATGAAAATAAATACTTTTACATTTATCCCCTTTCAACTATTATTTGTTATATATTTACATTTTAATGTGTTTTTATACATGGAATTAAAATAATATAATTATACATTTATAATGAAATCTATATACTCTATCAATATGGACATACCATATAAATAAGTCACAAATAGACACAATTCAATTTTATATATATATATATATATATATATGTAAATTAACAAAATCAGTGTCGAATTTGGGAGTATCTCATCTGGGCATATAGAGATGATATCGTGGTGCTTGCGACACATTTAAAGTGCATTTAGTTTATAGTTAAGTTGGTTTAAGATTGTTTGCAAAAGTGGTTAATTTTTTATTTTATTTTTTTTGAAAGTGCTAATTTTCTCCAATCACATCATATAAAACTAATCAAATTATGAGAAGAAGAAAAATCCTTACCGAAATATGAATAGTTTTGAATACAATTAAAAAATCGATGGATTCAAATGGAGATTTTGAAGTCTTGAAAAAACTAGGTTTTATTGCTACTAAAATTATTTAAATCGTGAGAAGAAAAAAAAATATATTAATATGGTTAAGGGTTGTGAGAGAAGAGAAAAAGGAAATTAGATAAGATTTGTAAGGATAAATTTGGAAGTAATAAATTGATATATATTCAGTTGATTTGTTATTCAGTGAAAAGTGAAAAATTTTCACTTCTCATAACCAGTGATTTTAAGAGCTCATTCAGTGATTTTATCACTTAAAAAATCAAACGAAACAATTTAATAACACATATTAAGTGCTATTAAGTGTTAAGTGGAAAAATCAAACAGACCCTTAATGTGCAATTTGCCTTAATGTACACCATATGCAATTTGAATAGAGAATAAATATGCACAAAGACGTTGAGATTGAGAGGATGTTTGTTTTTTCCACTTAAAACTTAATTGATCTGAATCATAATTATTAAATTGTTTTGTTTGTTTTTATAAGTGATCAAACAACTTAAAAATATCAACAAAAAAAACAACTTAAAATATAAAGTAAAAAATCTTGACTTTTCAATTAACTGCAGACCACTGAATTACATTAAATGCAATCCAAATTCTTTTCTTCCGATACTATCCCCCATATATAACATATTTCTAATTCATTATAATTATATATGGTATAAAAATCTTTATTTTAATATATTGCTCATTTTAAATAGTTTTAAAAATAAAAAAGAACCCTAATCATTTCTCATATTGGTGTTTAATATCAATACTTTATTATGATATTAGGGTGATGTATTTATATATTATTTTTTAGAGTGTTTTGTGTGAGTTTTCCTACTGTCCCTTTTATTTTTTGAAAAAACAAAAATCCTTCTTTTCTTAGTAAAAATAAAGTTTATTTGTGATCGAAGAAGAAGATCGTGATCATATGTGATAATATATCATTATTATTTTTGGATTGTTTTTATTCCATATTATAGTATAATTGTTTAACATAGGTATAAATGTAAAATTACTTAGTTTCAGACAATTTTTCTTTTAAAAAACAAACGTGTTGACAATACATTCAGATGTGAGAAAAAAAATATGTCATTTAAGTTAAAATTTCAATCCATATTCAGTCTTCAGACAAAAAAAAAACAAACGACCACTGAGCTGACCGATAAAATATAGATATAAATATAGATATAAATATATATATATATATATATATATATATTGGAACTTTTCCTATCGGCACCCCTTATTTTAATACAATGAGTACATTTGTTTCAGTTGTATGCAATTGAATGTTTTTCTATGAGATTATTTGTATGCATTCTAAGATAATTAAAATACACATTTGGTAAAAATTTGGAAATTTTTTGGATTTGAGAACAATTTTTCTTATATTTCCATATTTTAAATGTGTTATCTTAAAAAAAAATAGGAAAAAATTAGTTCTTGTACCCAAAAAATTTTCAATTTTTTTTCCATAAATGTATTTCAATGTTTTTGTCATTTATACAAAAAATCACTTCAAGATTCAATATATTTCATTAAATTTCATCAAAGGTGTTTAAATAGTATATAGTAAAAAGTCTTCATTGGAAACTTTATATATAAAGTGTGCATCGTAAAAAATCTTCATTGGAAAATTTTATATATATATATATATATGTGCGTGCAGTGATAAAAATATATCAGTGCCATGCATGTATGCTATTAGATTCAACTACTTTGGCTAAGTCTACATACACTTATATTTATAGATCCATAATCTATGGCCTACATGCAATGCACTGATGTATTTTACATCAATATGCATCGATGAAATTTACATCATTACACACTGTTTCTAAAAAATCAATAAATTTTAACATTGAACAGTCGGGTCATGATTCTATATATCAAGATATGTTAATAACAAACATTATATATACGGTATAAATATTTGTCCCATAACATCAGAGAGAAGAGTCTTCACTATCGTGGGAATGAGGATTCAGATAGGTGGAATATTACTGTTATTGCAGGTTGATGATATATAATTTTTTAATATGATTACTAAAATTTTATATATATATATATATATATATATATATGCAACTTGGTAGAATATCAAATCGGGTTTAGTTGGTCGATCGATACCATTTACTAAACTTACACTTGTCTCGAAAGGTTGGCAACCTACTGCAGTACTACTATATACCAAATTCCAGGCCTCTATTCTCTATTTTAATGGGGCAATAAGTTTCTTACCAGAAACTTGATAACTGAAATATGTTGAACTAATCACTAATAAATTATCCATACGTAGTTTTCCAAAAATAATTGACCCGGTTGTATTTGGTAGATGGATTCTGATGACACAAAGTTTACCTATGGAAACAGCATGCTACATGACATGTTCATTATATGTGATTGGTACTTTGAGCACGCTCTCTTATAGTTGTCTCATTTAAAATCTTCTTTCTAATTTATATAATAAATGGTGACGACGGCAGAAATCTATTTAATGTTGTGTTAGATTGGAATTGGAGTTGGAAATGAATATTGTGTACATTACATTAAAAATAATAAATAAATAAAACCCATGTGGTCACTTGCTTTCCATGTAGCTTGTCTCCCTTAAGACTTTTCAGGAAATTTTAAAAAGATTTAATGGTACGGATGTCCCGCTAATTCTTCGGGAACCGCTGATATGCCTCATAAATTCTTAAAATGGTCACTAAACCCCTTGAATTCTCATTTTCTTTACAGCATAAGTCCAAAGCTTAACGCCGTCCATTTTTTTTGTCATGGCAAATTGCAATAAGCCCCTGATTATATAGATAATTGCATAAAACCAAAAACAATATAATAATATGACCTAAATACCCCTCTGACCAAATTTTAAAAATTTTAAATTGAAATAATGGTTAAATAATAATAAATTTCTGAATTTAATTTTCTGAATAATTAAATTATCTTTTTTATTTAAATATCTCTAAATATTTATTAATAATAGTATATAATAAATAACAATAACAATAATAAATAAGTAAAATAAAATAAAAATAATTGTAATAATAATAATGATGATGATGATGATGATGATGATGATGATGATGATAATAATAATAATAATAATAATAATAATAATAATAATAATAAATATTTGAAAGTCATGGTTATTAATTTATAATTATTCCAGAAAATTATTTCTCTTGTATTTATTAGTTGTTTAGGTCATGATGATATAAACTTCAAGAAAGAATGGCAACTTGTCAAGCAAAGAGAAGCCTTCAAAGAGGATATTATTAAGTCATAATTATTCCAGAAAATTATTTCTCTTGTATTGATTAATTGTCTAGGTCATGGTGATTCAAGCTTCAAGAAAGAATGGAAATTTGTCGAGCAAAGAGAAGCCTTCAAAGAGGATCAAGCTTTATTGCACATCAAAGGTAATTTAGACATCTGTCCTCTTGCAAGGCTATAGGCACACACACATACACGCATTGCATCCATATATGTCCCTGTATCGTTGTGCTCAATTTGTATAAAGCATTCATAGACATTATAATGTTTTCTGGAATAATTATGACTTAATGATCATGACTTTCAAATATTTATTATTATTATTATTATTATTATTATTATTATTATTATTATTATTAGTATCATCATCATTATTTATTATTATTATTATTATTATTATTTTATTTTATTTATTATTAGTGTTATTTTATTTATTATTTACTATTCGTAATAAATATTTAGGGATATTTAAATAAAAATGATAATTTAATTATTCATAAAATTAAATTCAAAAATTTATTATTATTTAACCATTATTTCAATTTCAATTTTTTAAATTTGATTTTTAAAATTTGGTCAGATGGGTATTTATGTCATATTATTATATTATTTCTGGTTTTATGCAATTATCTATATATTTAGAGGAACTTATTGCAATTTGCCATTACAGAAAAATAGACTGCATTAGGCTTTGGGTCTCTGCTGCAAAGAAAATGAGAGTTCCAGGGATTTAGTGACCATTTTAAGAATTCAAAGGGCATATCAGCAGTTCACGAAGAATTCAGGGGGCATCAATACCTTTAAGTCTTTTAAAAAAGAAAGAATACCAGGGATCAATTAAGAATTTTCAAAAGAAAAACTTCCCAATCAACATGTATATTACTACAAAAGATATAGCAAAAAGTATTTGAATAATTGTGGATCATTTTTGCTAAAGGAATATCTCAATATCATAAGCAATTAATAGCCCCTATGTTGAATTAGTTACTAATAAATTATATGGATAATTACTCTGTGGCTACTCAGTTGTTCCACACTATTAAAATGGCCATTATATAGGAATTTCATTTCAAAATGACCATTTTTAGTGAAAAGTGTGACTAATGGCCATTTCATTTAATTTAATCCAACTCCGTTAAATAAGTGACATTTTGGAAAATAAGGGGATGCCATTAATTTATTTTAGATTTTATTTTTTAGAAATCAATATTTTCTTTTATTTTTTGAAACAAATAATTATATTTAGTATATGTATATATGTATAGCATATCTCAAACAAAATATTACATATTAATATATTTCAATTTTTAAACCAATTATATATGTTGATAAATAATAATGTTAGCCATTAACTTTTGGGTGATAAAGTCTTTTTTTTTTTTACTTTTCATTTTGACTGTTTTCTTTTTCTATTATAAGGTATTTTGCTTAAATGACTAAATTTATTCAAAAACAAATTTGACGTTGTTTATCATAATGAACTTTTAATATATGTACCCAAGGTAAAAAAAAAAAAATTAAAGTCTAACAGTATTATCAATCAACATATGTAATTGGTTTAAAATTGAAGTATATTAATATGTAATATTTTGTTTTAGATATTCTATACGTATATACACATAATAAATATAATTATTTGTTTCAAAAGACAAAAGCTAAAATTGATTTCCGAAAAAAATCTAAAATAGATTAATGTCATCCCCTTATTTACCAAAATGTCACGCATTTAACAGAATTTGATGGAATTTGGTGAAATGTCATTAGTGTCACACTTTTCTCCAAAAATGACCATTTTAAAACGAAATCTCCATCCAATGGCCATTTTGATAGTGTGGGAACAACTAAGTGGCCACCAACGTAATTATCCATAAATTATACATTTATACTAGTTTCCAAAACAATTATCCCGGATGTCTTAGTAAATGGTAGTTTACAACGCGCAACTATCGAAATAGTACACCATCACGTATTCATTCGTTATTATTTGTTAATCACATCATATGACCAACGTATTTTTTTATACCCACCTTGTATTTAAATTTTTTTCTCAACTTAGATGATAACTGCATAAATCTAATTTATACTTAGTCTGATTGAGACTTGAAATGAATATTTTCTATTTATATAAATAGAAAAAACAAACAAACAACCCACTTACTTTCCTTCTAATGTAGCTTGGCTGCGGTTATGCAATTGTCTGGGATGTGAGATTATTTTTCCCTTACAAATTTAATATGCAATCATGTAAAATATTGTAAATTTTTGGATTTAGTTGATTGATCAAGTTGCTTGGTGCGAACCGGAAAGAAAATGACTATATATATAATAATATATTTATTTATATATATACAGTCTTTCTCCTGTCAGTTTATCCTGATATAAAATATATCAGTTCCTTGAATCTGGGTCATAAATTATTGAGAAATTTTGACAAGTGCATACACACTGGGTTAAAGCAATTAAATCTAATGGTCAACTTTTAAGGAACTGATATATTTTATATTATGATGAACTGACAAGAGAAAGATTATATGTATATATATTTGTTTCCGAAAAAACAATAAATTTTAACACTGATCAGTAGGGTTATGATTCTATATATCAAGATATGTCAATATCAAACATTATATATACGCTATAAATATCTACCCCATAATATCAAAGAGAAAACTCTCCACCTCAATGGAAATGAGGATTCAATTAGGTAGAATATTACTGTTGCTACGGACATCGATGATATATAAATATAAAAAAATATATATTTATATATAGTCATTTTCTCTTTAGTGCGCACTGATATAAATATCATCAGTACATTGTATGTGAGTCATAGATTATGGATAAGCACTGACAAGTGCATACAGACTGTATCAAAGCAATTGAATTTAATGGTCCACATGCAATACACTGTTAAATATTTATCAGTACGCACTGAGGTACAAATTTTCCTATATATATTCCATATGACTACTAAAATTTAATACATATGCAACCGGGTAGAATATCAACTCAGGTTTAGTTGGTCGATCCATTCCATTTACTAAACTTACGCAGTTCCATGCCTTTATTCTCTATTTTAAAGGGGCAAGTTGCTTACCAGAAACTTATCACTAAGGGTGCGTTTGGTACGGGGACGTGACTAGACTAGATTAGACAGGATAGTTGTTCTTTGTTGTATTTAAAATATCTGGGACAGAACTGTGAACTGTACTGTTATGCGTTTCGTATGGTTGAGACATGACGGGACAAGAGGTTCAAATGACCAAAGTGCACTCATTGTTCTGTCTAATGTTTGTTACCACATAATAGTGATATATGAGACATGACAAGTCGGTATTTATTTAATTTGATTAAATAAATATTTTTATATATCATATTTAACAATATTAAATAAATATTGTAATTGAAATATATTTTAATATTTGACAAAAACAAAATGTTCAAATGACCTCTTGTTTTCAATTACAATATTATTATATTTAACACAAATAATAATATTGTAATTGCATTATATTATAATTATTTAATATTATTATATATTAATCAGTCTTTCTATTATTAGGATGTCCTGACAATAAATATATCAGGACATTGAATGTGAGCCACTCATTTATGAAGGAGCTTTGACAAGTGCATACACACCAAGTCAAAGTATGTAAGATGAGTTGTTCATATTCAATGTTCTGATATATGTAATCTCATGTCGACCTGATAATAGAAAATCTGATATATTAATATGTAATATTATATATTGTTAGAGAAATATCTCAAGTGACAAATTGTGGTGGTCAACACAATGGTCAATCTAATGGTCAAGCACAAGCTCATTCAGCTAATTCAGCTCGTTCAGTTAGTCGACAACAAATATCTCAGCAAAACAAAGTTTTGCTATAATGACAGTTTTTCCAGTTAGCTCAGAAGTCAAAACAAGCAAGCTTCAACCATGATGATCAGACGGTGATCATCATGATCATCAACAATAATCCAACGACAGAAAGAAGAAGTGTCTTAGACGGGAAATTTTGTTTCTATTACAACTAATTTGCTAGGTGGACAATCTTATCTTTTTTCTCCACTTGCAACTTGCAAGAGTGTATATATAATGAGCTCTGACTCTTATTGTAAACACGCAAAAATCATGATAATATATATAAGATATATATATATATATAATATTGAATATTAGTACATATGAAAAATATAAAAAATTATATTATATATATATATTACAATATATATTATAATATAGGTGTATATATAAATATTATATACATTATATAATATATTAAATATTACTATATGTATATATTGTAATAATATTATTATATAGGTAATAATAAAATATATAATAATGAAATATAATAAATTATATTATATATATTATAATACATATATAAAATATAATATATATATATATAATTTTTATATTTATATTACATATATATTTTATATAATATTAATAATATATATTAATATATATAATATGTATATGATGTATTAATATATCATATATATATTATATATTATTATATATAATATAATAAAGATTTTATATATATATATATATGATATATTAAATATTATTATATATATAATAATATATTTAATATTATATATGTAATTATAATATATATATATATAATATTGGACATGATTGTAATTTTTTAAAGATTTGAAAGGTAAATACGTCTTTTTGACGCTTCTCCCATGTCATGACTCATGGGACAAGTAGTCTCAGGGTTTGAGGTGAGACAGTTTTTTCTGAGTTTTATCCGACTTTGTCCCTTATCTCAGGCCAAGGTCGTGCCAAACGTGCGACAAGAAGAAACTGTCTCACATTGTCCTATCATGTCCTGTGTATCAAATGCACCCTAAGAAATTATCCATACGTAATTTCCCAAAAATAATTGACCCGGTTGTATTTGGTAGATGGATTCTGATGACACGGAGTTTACCTACTTAAACAAGCATGCATGATATGTTCATTATATGTAGATTGGTACTTTGAGCACGCTTTCTTATTGTCGTCTCATTTAAAATTTTCTTTTTGATTTATATAATAAATAGTGACGACAGCAGAAATCTGTTTAATGTTGTGTTAGATTGGAATTGGAAATGAATATTTTGTAAATTACATTAAAATAATAATAATAAAACCCATTTGGTGACTTGCTTTCCATGTAGCTTATCTGCCTTAAGACTTTTGACTTTTCATGATTTTTTTAAAAAAGAAAGAATATCATGGATCAATTAAGAACTTTCAAAAGAAAAACTTCACAATCAACATGTATATTACTACAAAAGATATATGCCTATAGCAAAAAGTAATTGAATAATTGTCGATCTTTTGCTAAAGGAATATCTCAATATTGTTGGATATGGCTCGAATTTCCAATGGTTACCAAACAAGATTTACCAATACGAAGACTTCCTGGAAACGTGAGACACGTTTGGAAGTATGAGATCGAGATTGAGGGAGGCTTGAAGACCGAAGAAGAACTGAAGAAACGAATTCTGAAGAGAACCGCTACGTGGACCGCGCTGCGGACACGTGCATAGGGAGCGGTGCAGACAGCGGTACATTCCAGTGAGTAGAGCGCGGTGCAGACCGCGGCGGAGGTAAAGACTACCGACCTCGGTATTCTGAGCGGTGGACATCAGTAGCTTTACGCGGTCCAGGTCGCGGGTGGCCAACCGCGACCCAGACCGCGGTAATGACGGATTTTGCCCAGATCAGGAATGTTGGCGATAAAAGGAAAGGTTTTCTTCTGGAAGTTCTTATGTTTATTGGAATAGGAAAGTCTTATGCTTATAGAATAAGGATTTCTCCTTTACAAGATAACTTGTCATAAATAGGAAATATTATTTATGTGAAATAAGGAAATCTTGTATGTATAGGAAAAGGATTTCCTTGTTGAATTTAAACTCCCTGTAATTCATATAAATATACCATAATAGCTAGGCTATTGAAGGTGGAGCAAATTAGCAATTAATTAGAGAGATCTCAAAGAGAGCATTGGGTGTAATTGAGTTTGGGGTTAGAGAGAGAAAAATCATGAGTATGAAGTTGTAATAATTTTCTTCATAGTGGATTGATTTCTTGTCGTCCTGACAGTCGTGGTTTTTTCCCGATTTGGGTTTCCACGTAAAACTCTTGTGTTGTTGTGTGTTTGGATTTATTTTCTTCTTCATCTTAATTCTTTTGCTATTGTTTGTTTGTGGTCTATCCGGCAACGCTTTCGCGTAGTGACGTTTGTGCGCTAACAAATATCATATGCAATTAATAGCCCCTATGTTGAATTAGTCACCAATAAATTAAACATATATACTAGTTTCCAAATCAATTATCCTGGTTGTCTTAGTAAATGGTAGTTTACAACACGCATCTACCGAATCAGTACACCATGATGTATTCATTCAATATTATTCGTTGATTACATCATATGACTAGTATGTTTTTAATATCCATATTATATTTAAATTTTTTTTCTCGGTTCAGATGATAATTATAGAAATATAATTTATACTTAGTCTGATTGAGACTTGAAATGGATATTTTCTATTTAGATTAAAAAAACAAAACAAACAACCCACTTACTTTCCTTATAATGTAGCTTGGCTGCAATTATGCAATTGCTTGGGATGTGATATTATTTTTCCCTTATAAATTTAATATGCAATATAATATAATAATAAAACCCATTTGGTGACTTGCTTTCCATGTAGCTTGTCTGCCTTAACACTTTTGACTTTTCAGGATATTTTTAAAAAAGAAATAATAACAGGGATCAATTAAGAATTTTCAAAAGAAAAACTTCACAATCAACGTGTATATTACTACAAAAGATAGGCATATAGCAAAAAGTATTTGAATAATTGTCGATCATTTGTTAAAGGAGTATCTCAATATCATAAGCAATTAATAGCCCCTATGTTGAATTAGTCACCAATAAATTAAACATGTATACTATATTCCAAAACAATTATCTCGATTGTCTTAGTAAATGGTAGTTTACAACATGCACCTACTGAATCAGTACACCATAATATATTAATTCGATGTTATTCGTTGATCATATCATATGATTAGCGTGTTTTTAATACCCATCTTATATTTAAATTTTTTCTCGGCTCAGACGATAATTATAAAATTCTAATTTATACTTAGTCTAATTGAAACTTGAAATGAATATTTTCTATTTAGATTAAAAACAACAAAACAAACAACCCACATACTTTCCTTGTAACGTAGCTTGCTTATGCAATTGCTTGGGATGTGAGATTATTTTTCCCTTACAAATTTAAGATGCAATATAATATAATAATAATAACCCATTTGGTGACTTGCTTTCCATGTGGCTTGTCTACCTTAATACTTTTGACTTTTCAGGATATTTTTTAAAAAGAAAGAATATCAGGCATCAATTAAGAATTTTCAAAAGAAAAACTTCACAATCAACATGTATTACTACAAAAGATATAGGCATATAGCAAAATGCATTTGAATAATTGTCGATCATTTGCTAAAGGAATATCTCAATATCATAAGCAATTAATAGCCCCTATGTTGAATTAGTCACCAATAAATCAAACATTTATACTGGTTTCCAAAACAATTATCCCGGTTGTCTTAGTAAATGATAGTTTACAACACGTACTCAAACAGTATATCATAATGTATTCATTCGATGTTATTCGTTGTTGATCACAACATATGACTAGCGTGTTTTTAATACCCCATCTTGTATTTAAATTTTTTCTCGGCTAAGATGATAATTATAGAAATCTAATTTATACTTAGTCTGATTGAGACTTAAAATGAATATTTTCTATTTACATAAAAATAAAAATAAAAATAAAAACAAACAAACAACCCACTTACTTTCCTTGTAATGCAGCTTGGCTGCAATTATGCAATTGTTTGGGATATGAGATTATTTTTCCCATACAAATTTAATATGCAATATAATTATGTAGAATACATATTGTAAATTTCTGGATTTAATTGATTGATCAAGTTGCTCACAACTATTATCAAGTTGGCATAGATATAGTGTCCATATCGTAGACTATATTCTATTTTAATGGGACAAGTTGTTTTTGTATATGGTTGCTTAATTACTATACGTACATATTAAACATATACCCCACAATAACGTATTCATGATACAATGTTAGTGGTTGATCATGATTGGCGTGTTTTTATTACCCACCTTTTATTTAATTATTTTTTTCCCAACTTAGGTGGCAACAACATAAATTTAATCAACATTGTGTTTGATTGAGATAGTTGAAATCAGTATTTTTTTTTTAACATATGAATTGAAATGAGTATTTTCTACTTGCATTAAAAACAAACAAACAATCAATCCACTTGTTTTCCTTGTAGCTTGTGTCCCTTAGAGCATCTCCGACCCCAAAAATAAAAATAAAATAAATAAGAATAAATTTTACCAGGGGCTCAATTCACTGTCTGCAAAACCTCTGCTGTCCCTCTAATATTAATTATTAAGTTAAAATCTACCAGCTTAAACATTTTCAAAAACAAAACTTCTCAATTAACATATATCTGCAACATATATAGATGATCATAAATTCATAATAATACCATCAAGGGGCCCAAGACCAAGCCCGAGCCAGAAGGATTAACATTTTTTTGGATTAACTTTTTAATTAGTTTGCCTATTTTCTATATACATATATATATATATATATATATATATATATATATAAGTTTTAGTTTCTGATTTGAATGGTATTATTGGCCCCAACATACTCTTTACTCTTTAGGTTGTATTTATTATTATTATTATTATTTTATTAGAAATATTTTCGGATAACGAATTAACTATACCTTAACTTCTTGTAGGTGAACAAATTCATTTATTATCACGTAAGTTTTTTAATCATATACAGTATTGTTACTTATTTATGTTTATGTAGGTTTTGCTAGACCTGGACCTAATAAATTCATTTTTCTTTGGGCTCATTTTGTAACTTTGGACCAGACCAAGTGTAAGATCTAGCCCAATAATTTTACCCAAGCCCATTGTCCAAATCCAAACACAAGCTAGCCCAAGCCCAAGCCCAAACCCAAGCCCAAGCCCAAGAAATGCTCTCATTTTTCTTGCTTGATAAGTGATAAATATTAAGTTTATAGAGAAAAATAAAATAAAATAAAAAGAACATGCCACTTATGTTGGAGACACCTAGCAGCACTGCTGTCCCTTTTGAAGCAGCTGCATCTGCAGCAATTAGAAAACAAAAACAGAGTGTGTGATCTGTGATGGAGAAAAAAATGATAATAATAATAAGAATTAGAAAACAAAAACAGAGACTAGAGAGACGGAGATAAAGCGTGAGAGCGTGAGACATGGAGAGACAGAAATAAGAGAGAAAACAGAACAGAAACAAAGACGAAAGAGAGAGCAGCAACCAGGAAGAAAAGAAAAGGAAGAGAAAGAAATTGAGGGCGTGAGTTCTGGGTAGAGAGTTTTTATTTATAATTCAGATATTCCTTTAGAATTACATGTTAGAAATTAGTAGTTAAGACATTTTTTTCTAGAAATAGAAGCACCTAACTAGAATTGAGTATTAAATTTAAAGAAGGATATTTTACGGTGCTTATTAAAAAGAATAAGATAAAGAAAGAATATAGATTTAATTTTAGATCGGAAGATGAAAATAATATGCATTAGTGTTTTTCGGCGAATTCCCAGATTTTCGGATTCCAGGTATTTATAATAACATTTATTTATGTTTATAGAAAAATATTTGTAAATAATTATAAATGTATACTCAGAAAGCTAAGAAAAATGAGTATTTGTTCATATTTTCATATAAGAATTTATAAATGCTATACAAGCATAGTTTACTCAGAAAGTTTTCAAAAGTTATTCAGATTTTAGATACCAGATATGTGTACCTGTTCCATGTGAGAAAGCAAACAAAAACTTAAAGAAACAAAGGTATTTGATAATATGCACAAGATGCTTGATAAAAAGTCTCAGAGAGAAAATATGTAAAGGGGCCATTAACAGGCTCTGTTTTGATTTCTATATTTCTCCTTACATTACTCAGCAGAGAACATGTATATATATTACAAGAATACAAGAATGCAGTCTGATAGCTGACTTGTAACAAACTCCTAATAATCAAGAGAGAGAATAACCAATTTGTGCCACATCAGATTCTTATGATAACTAATTGTGCCACATCAGACTCCTTAATAGCCTAACTAACTTTGTATCCAGCTTCATGTTTTTCAAGCTTGAGGTGCTTACTGATATTTGTATTTTTGAGCTCATCCTTGCTTGCACACAATGCAAGTCCAGCCTGATAAGATGAACCTCTTCTCACTGGATTATGGCTTTCATCTTCATTACAAGTAATATGAGCAGAGGCTGAATTGATGTTATCTCTTACATTCCCAACTATATCAGATTAATATTATTGGTCTTTGGGGTTTCTCTACACGTGTATGTGAGATTACTCTGCACATTCGATCAGATATCGACGTGCATGTGAAATTATTGCTCTGCACGGGTGATCAAATATCACCGTGTATGTGAGAGATGTTCTTCCCTCTACTGTGCATGTGTATTGAGATTCCTTGCCACGTACGTGAGATATTCTCCCGGATACCGGTTTGGTAATGAATTTCAGATTATTTATATATTTATCAATTATGATCAATATAGAAAAGATTTGAGATTATCATAATATCGGATTTTATGTTTTGTAAAGCAGAAAACATTTTACTATATTATGTAATATTTACATACAAATGTGATTCATTCACAGAAAATATATTAAACTAGCTATACAACTCATGTTATAATACAAGTTCCATGTTAAAGTTTAAGTTGAAATCGGAAAGAGATACAGCAAATACATACAAGTTTCCTATTGTTAATAGTTTTCATATTGTTTTTTTGTTGGCTAGGATAAAGTTATATGAGTACAAATGAATAGTTTCAGAAAAAGAGTTTTGATTATGGAAATGTATAAAAGATAGTAGTAAGTTCATATTTATTTAAAGATAGTTATCATTCACTCATCGGGCGTTACTGCTCATTCTTTTATTTTAAACTAATTTTTCCCAGATAATCACCAGGTTCGTGCAGATTCTTTAGTATCGTGAGATGGGTTACATGTGATGATAGAATTTGTATTTTCTAAATTTTATTAAAACATGTTATGCATATGTGCATATTTCAAGTATCAATATTTTTCATAATTAGCTTTCTAATATCTTATAGGATTTTGAATTTGTAAATATTCACTAGTTGTATCCAACACCAGTAAAACAATTTCCTTATTTTAATTAAATGATGTTTTTATGATGGGTCATAACTCATAGATTTAAATTGTACTTTTAAATTACAAGGCGGGAAATTTTGAAAAGTCAACGTGATCTTATTAAGATTTTATTAGAAGCGATCTTGAGATTCATTCGAGTTGTTGTAAAGTTTATCAAAAGATTTAGATGTCAATTATTAGATAGATTTTTCACAAGATTTCCATATACTATAAAGAGAAGTCGGGCCAGAACCTGTCAAAAAGGTCCAAGAGGTTAAACGACCCAAGTTTTATTGATGATTTTGGACAACTCATTTCATTTTATATTACATCTAACAATTCGAATTTGACATCTAGAGTCTAGACTATGATAAAAAAAAAAAAAAAAATTTCTTTACATTACAGCTACTCTTACTTAAGTAAAGTTATGTGCTAAGGTAAGGTTGACCCGGTGTTAAACCCCTTACACCTGCATCATAAGGATGCGGGTTCGTGTCATTCGCCTCCTAAAAAAATCCAAAATTTATATAATAGTGTAATACTTCAAAAAAATAATAATAATAATAATAAAGTTTTTGTAGTTTGAAAACAATTTTACTAGTTCTAATCTTTATTCTCCCTTCCTCTTATTCCTTCTTCCGCTTATATTCTTAGTAAGAAAACGAACAAAGAAGGAAAATAAAAATAGATGTTGAATTTGATTGAAATCTCAATAAATGTAAGTGCAAA
Organism: Dipteronia sinensis; assembly: GCA_033220585.1. Classification (NCBI taxonomy): domain Eukaryota; kingdom Viridiplantae; phylum Streptophyta; class Magnoliopsida; order Sapindales; family Sapindaceae; genus Dipteronia; species Dipteronia sinensis. The sequence goes on along the minus strand of CM065638.1, from coordinate 77,056,979 downwards.
AGTACAAACCATATGTTCATTTATGTTTTCTTATATCTGTTTTTTCTTCTCAAGATCTCACATGGAGGTTGTTTAATATCATCAAACACCTTGATTTTGTCAAACACTTTTTGTGTTTTTTAGGCACAAAACAATGAAAAGCATAAGAGCATCCCCAATAAGGCTCTCTAAATTTTCCTTATATTTAGGGTGCTAGTTGTACTTTTTACAGATAGGGAGCCATATAAGAAGTCAACACTCCAACAAGCCTCCCTAAAAATGGCTCCTTAATTTTTTTTTTTTCTAATTTTTAATTAAAAAAGAAATATTATTTTTTATATATAAATTTAAAATGTAATTATTTATCTTGATAAATTGGCAAAGGAGGATTGGATAGATGAAACTAAAAATTTGGAGCTCTAAAAAAAAGAGCTGTTGTATATTAATTAAAAAAATCTGTATAGAAAGAGTCGTTCGGAAAGAGCTGTTGCCAGCATTTTAGGTTTAAAAAAAAATGGTTAAACTCAGAAGAGAAAGCCGTTGAAAGTGTAGTAAATGTTTAATATATAAAACATAATTTGGGTTAAAATAAAAAAGAATTTGGGTTAAATAAAAAAAGAATTTTTGTTGAATACTTGAATATGAACCATTGAAAATGAAGGATGTGGACTCATCTTGGTCATTCATGTTATTTGGGGAGTGAAAAAAAAAAAGAAATAGGGAGGGAGGCTTCACTCCTTATATTTGGGAGCCTTTGGCCGGAAAAAAAATTTAGAGAGCTAGATAGAGAGCATGTTGGAGCAAATTCCGATCCAGCCTCCCTAAATATAGTCAAAGTCATGCTCATTTCCGGCCTATTGAGGATGCTCTAACAACACAAACATTCTATAAATATTCAGATTTTATTGCACAATCAAAGCTATCGAAGCAGACAATGTATGGCTGCTGAACACATGTTGAACTTCCTATGCCATGAATGCTAGAGTTCTGAAAATCATACTTGTTATGCATATCAATATACCATACATACACATTTCAGTTAATTTCATCACTGTTGATTCGATTGAAATTTATCATGATACAATTTCAGTCATCGCATAAGTATTAATTGTGGTAGCCAAAAATGGCATCTAGGCCCAACGCCTAAGGCCACAATCTGATCCGTGTTGGACCTGGTTTTAATCCTACTAAACACAGGTCGACCGAGGAAACCGTGCTTGAATCCCAGTTTGACTCAGTTATACACTTTCACTCCAACTCAACCACTCAACATATCTGAAATTTGAACTGGTCCAAGATCACGTTATCCCACGAAATCTGTTCGAGATTTCAGGATTACACTTCAACGACCTTCCACGATCAACCTGCTGGGAAAGTCTATAAATAGAAACCAATCTCTCGCTGGAGAGGGATTCTGATTTCTCTAGTCTCTCTAAAGCTCTTGCATGCCAAAACTCTGCCGAAATTCTGTCCATATACAAACTCCAATCACCGGAATTCATTTCACCAGAATTCATTCACCCCTAAACTAAGATCACTCTTTACTTTCACGCTTAGCCTAAGTGCACCTAAGGCTAAAAACGGTCGCCACCTTCTTCTTTCCTTTTATTTCGTTTCTTGTTCTGTTTGTTTTCATCTTTTTTGCACGTTTCAAGAGCAATCGACACGTTCGATTTGACAGGTTGGACCAAATTGCTTGGACCTAACTCGAATCCGACCCGATCCACGTTAATTGTAGATCGACCATCTACACTAATCAGCATGGAATTGGGTCCTTTGATAGGATATGAAAATGCAAAAGCAGTTGCATACTCATCAAGCTCCAAGCAACTCCTCTTTCCTAGACTAGATGCTGAGAGGATCACAACCACAACCATGCATCTGTACACAACGAGTCAGGAACTCCTCCCACGTGCTCTAAAATGTTGCAAGTGCTTCTGTTATTAGTTCTATTTAATGAACAAGTCTGCATGCACCTGCATCATTTGCATAGAATCAATGGATGAGTAACCTGTGCTCGGAAATAAAATTCAAGATCTTATTTGTACTTAATGTGCGCCAATGTAGGATCAATGGATGAGATAATCACTTTAAACTGAAAGTTAAAAATTATATCATTCTTAAATGATGATCAAAAATGTGAATATTCACACATAAAATTGGAGATATTCCAGACTTACTAAAGAGATTACTTCCTCGTTGATTTGTAAGTGAGGAACATGAGCTATCTTGTACCACTCTTTCCCTCTTCTGTTTTGAAATCTTGCTTTCAGCAAAGAACACTCATTGATGTACAAATAAGTCACGGAAGAAGTAAGGCCCTATTCAGGAAAGGATTGAAGTTTGTCGCATCCGTTGATCTTCAATGTTTCAAGCGATGTTAGACATTCAAACCCCTTGTAGTCCAGGAATTCGAGGTTTGAGAGTCTGCAGATTCGTAGACTGTTGAGGCTACTGGGAAGCAGATTCTGCTCTGGAAATGACTTCAAGTCTATACATCCACCTTCAATCTCGAAACAACTAAGGTTGTTTAGCTCGTACATTTTCCACTGAATACTGGGAGTGAGTTTGTTGCAATAAGTGATGCAAAGTGAGCTTAGGTTCTCAAGAAAACATCCTTGTATAAGGGAACTGAGTTCTGGACATCCATTGATAAAGAAAGACCGAAGAGATATATGAGCTTGTTCATAGGTTTTGGAATCTCCTTGAGTTTCTTGCAATTATATAGAAAAATTGATGTCAGGTTCGGGGTGTGCAATCCCTCTTCAAGGAAAGATAGCAATTCAGGGCAATCTCTGATTTCCAACGCATCAAGTGACATATATCTCTTACTTCGAATTATTAAATGTATGATACATGAACCACGACTATGCGACTAAGTTTAGTTTACCTGCATTTTAAATATTTCACTAAGTGAGATCGCCAAAAGTGAGATCGTCTTTGGTTTGATCTTATTTTATTTATGATCATTAATTAATTTCAAGTCAATTAGGCAGTTTAATGTAAACATCCATCAAGTTGGCATATATTTCTTGTTATTCGAAATATCAAAGTGAAATATTAGTGTAATACTTTTTAAGTTCAAAGAAATCAAGAATTTTAAAAATATTAGAATTCCAATTCACCACTTAACTGTATCAATTCGACCCTTTTTTTTTCTGAATTCAGTTAGGGTTTATGAGATGAAATTGGTCTAACGTTATGCTATTCACACATACATTATGAGGTCATGGTACGACAAGAAATTGCTTAGGGCTTAAACAACCTAAGTTTTATTGAATTTTTTGTGCAACTCATTTCATGTTATTTATAAATAATTACCAACTCTTCACTTTCAAGATAGTTCATGATTGTTCTATAAAATCATTTCTTTATAGGATTTTTAACAACTATTTCGACAGCTTTACAAAACTCCTACTCTTTATAACATTGTTGACTGTTTACTAAAGGGTGATACTTATTTATATTTTTAAATTTAATATATAAGTAAATCACAATCGGAATTCACTTTGGTATATATATAACCAATCAAGAAAAATATATATACAAAAGTACATGTTTAGAGAAATCTATGCCATGGAGACAATGATGAACCGGCCGTCATCTGCACATCCTTCAGCAAAAATGAAGAACATCACCTTCACCAATACGTTAAATGAAACTTTCAACAGAGCAACAAAAATCATGCAATTAGTGACTCCTTCTGTTTAGTGGATACAAAGACCAGCTCAGGAGAAATTCTCGGGTGTGTTTGTGTTATTCGATTGTCCTGCACAATAAAACAGATACTATTGTTGAGGACCATAGTGACTCTTGCACATTTGAATTTCTACCATTTACACAGTACTACAAGTTATTTCTCTTCCATACTAATCACCTGGTTTAGTACCAACCCTCTGATTATTTAAAATCAGAAGGTTGAAAGTACTTAAATGACTGGCACCAATACAATACAGCAGCTGCAACAGTAGCTGAATGAAGGAGATGACGAGGATGTTTACACCGTGTGTGGGAGGCGGTTTCTGGTTTTTGATGTAGATGCTGTAGATAGGCAGCAACATTTCCGAAACTGCTATGTAAGTAATTAGAGAAAAAATAAATTGCATTTGAGAGATTATGTTGAAATAGATACCGTATAGAGTAAAGCAAGAGTTCACATTATATAACACTATGGAATTCGTTGGTTGCTATTGTACAATCCGGCAAGAAAGAATGTAATTGTTATACACTTATACAAGCACCATGTATGGTTGATCACAAAATTCTGCTAATTACAGAATTTTGAAGTGCACTTTAATATGATAAAATCTCAGAATCAGCATAATAAGTACTAATCAACAAGAAATTTGCATTATATAGTAGAATAGGATACTTTATCAAGCCTCCAGGGACTTTCTCATTTGTAGATCAGATGGTGAGATGAAAATAACTACAAGCATGTTGCCATGTTCTGTATTGGACCCTGTAAATATCAACAAGTCCGCAACCTCTACCACGTGCAAAAGAAAGTGACGGCAATTGGTTCTGTCATTTGTTCCATTGACAGCAGACATCTGCATACATCTGCATCATTCAAATAGGATCAATAGGTGAGGAAGCTGAGCAAAGTACAAAAAATAAAAAATGTACAATTAAAAGCTGAGCATGTTGTTACTTTGAACTGCTAAATATTTATTCCTAATGAGCACTGATGGATAAATTACTTATGTCAAATGACTTTCAAACATTTGTAGAATAGAAAAATAAACGTAAAAGTTGAGTCTATTCTAGACTAACATAGCCTTACTCATAAGATTACTGTACTTCCTCATCAATTTGTATGTGGGAAATATGAGCTATCTTGTACCATTCTTTCCCTCTCCTGTTCTGAAGTTTTGACTTTAGTAAAGGACACTCTTTGATATACAAATAAGTCAGGGAGGAAGGCTGGCCCTCGGGCAAGGATTGAAGCTTATCACAACAGTTGATCTCCAATGTTTCGAGGGATTTTAGGTGTTCAAGCCCCTTATAGTCCAAGAATTTGAGATTTGAAAGTCTGCTGATTCGTAGAGAGTTAAGGTTGCTGGGAAGCAGTTTCTGCTCTGGAAATGACTCCAAGTCTCTACATCCACCTTCAATCTCAAAGCAACTAAGGTTGTTAAGCTTATTCATTCCCCACTCAGTACAAGGTGTGAGTTTGATGCAAGAAGTAATGCGAAGTAGATCAAGGCTACAGGGAAAACCCCCTTCTGGAATTGAATCAAGTTCAGGACATTCATTTATCAGTAGTGACTGAAGCGACATGAGCGTGTACAGTTGGTCTGGAAGAACCTTGAGATTCTTACAATTAGAGAGCAAAACTGATGTCAGGTTTGGGGTAAGCAATCCTCCTTTAGGGAAATATACCAGCTTATGGCAATCTCTGATTTCAATGGCATGAAGTGACATGTGATTCTTTGTAATAGAGATGGAATCGAAATTTGCAGAATCCCAAATAGAAAGACTTCTAAGCTTTGGGAAGAAGGTTAATGGGAAGCACCTTAGAGAATCACAGCTACTCCCCATACATAAGTGCTCAAGGAGTGCATGCTCGGGCATTGTCTCTTCAAGGGAGAGAAAATCTAATTTTCTGCAGTTACGGATATAAAGAGATTTCAAGGAAACGGGCAGATGGCCTCCCAGAAACAACTCAAGATAACAACAATCGATGATATACAAATGTTGGAGATGAGGACTGCCGCACATCACTTCCACCGGTAGAGACTTTAGGGCATCACATCCTTCAATTTTGAGGCTATGCAACCTCGGTGGCAATTCTTCTAATTGTGAGATTCCTGAAACTTTCAAGCTAATAGGACTACCGATGTCATGTAGAATGTCTGGAGAGTACCATATGTTGATAAGATCATCACCATCACTATCAGATGATGCACCTTCATGCTTAATTATTGAATTTTCAGGCAAAAGCTTGAAGGATTCTCCCAGAGAGCTTTTTGATGTGATTGAAACATCATTCCTGTGTCCAGAAGGTTGCGACGCGTGCACAATGTTGCTGTCAAGTGACTTCATGTCTTCTATAACTGTGAGCCTTGGAGGTCGATCCACTAGTTTCTCATTGCCTTCAAACTCTTCCTTGTCAGCATTGTGTAACTGCATGTCATCTATAATCAGAAGTCTCAGAGGTGTCATCTCGAGCTCTGGACATTCCGAAATTTCAATGTTTGTTGAAGGAAGGCACTTAGGTAGGCTTTTTTTCAGCTTGGGGCATTTCCGAATGGACATCATCTGAAGGCAAGGAAACTCTATACCTTCAGGAGAAATCCATTCTTGCCATTCCAACATTCCACGAAATACTAACATTTTTAGAGATTGAAATGGCTTGACCGAAGGATAATTTACCCCGTAGAATTCAGTACCCACCCTTTCTACTATATTCATCTCTTCAACAATAACGTACTCAAGAGATGGTAGCTGCCCAACCGGAGGCAAATACAAACAATTATTACAGTTGCTAAGTTGTAGGAACACCATTTCGGAGAAATAAAAATCTCCAAGCCAATGTGGAAATCTTGTACCACTGAAAAATGTAATGCTGAGCTCTTTCAAAGTCTTATGAGGTTGTAGCTGTTCGAGCACCTTTGTTTCATTTTGCGAATCAACTTGGGTGTTAGTGTTACTCCATTCCAACTCAAGCACATCTAGGTTTTCCTTGTTTTTCAAATCGGCCTCAGATGCATCTGTAGCAAATACCACATTCTGCAATTCTGAAATGTGAAGGGTTCCTTGAAGATTTGAAAGGGGTCCCAACTCTTTAATCTGTGAGCCACCGTATTTTCCCACAATGAAAATGGATAATGTATGAAGATTCGTTAATTTACCCATGTCTTCTGGCATCTCTTTCAAGCCAGTTCCATCAATAAGTAGACGACGCAAATTAACAAGTTTTCTGGTGGTTGTTGGCAATTCGGTGAGAGAAGGACAATTTGACAATTTCAATGTTTCCAAATTGTAGAGATCACCGACAGAAGCAGGTAACCTGGTAATTGCAGTGTGAGAGACGTCTAGGCCCCTTAGGTTTCTTAATCTGCCAATCCAATCAGGCAACTCAGTGATACGGCGATGAGATAAAGAAAGCATTTCTAAATCTGGTGAACCTATAGATATGCCAAATGAATTAGGCAATCTGACAATCGAATCAGGAAACTCAATAGATACATCGACAAATTCTAAACTTGGTGATCCACTCAAATAATCTGGCAGCTGAACGAGACTTGTGCATGCAGATAGGTCAAAATATTCTAAACTTTTTAATCTAGTCAAATTGGACGACTCTAGGTTTACAATTTCTATACTTCTTAATCCAGACAACTCGGGCAACTCAGTGAGGCCGCGCCAATGAGAAAATATGAGAGATGTTAAATTTTGAACAAACTTTATGACCCCAGAAGATGATAAACTCCCAATTTTTCTAGCTTTTCTAGACGCTATCAAAGATTGAGGATGCACCGATCTGGAAGGGCGATCTCCAGATACAAAATGAGCTAAATGATTCAAAAGATCATGCATTACAAAGCGTGACCTGTTGGCACTTGATCGTTGAAAGAAACACCTAGATGTCATATCAAAGAAGTAGTCATGACCTACCTCTTCCATTGATTTATGTTCCCGCTGTGGCAGAAGCCCTGCTGCCATCCATATGAGGATCACCTCCTCTTCTTCAAACTCATAGCCCCTCGGAAATATTTCACAAGCCGCAAAACAGAGCTTTAGATGTGTAGGAAGATAATGATAGCTGAACATTAGAGCTAAAAGAATGCTACTTGTGTTATCTGGCAAATTGGATAGGCTTAGGCTGAACTTCAATACAAAATTCCATTCTTTAACCGTTGGCTTGAAGCTCAGGGCCGCCCCGACTACTTTTGCTACTAAAGGCAAACCGAAACACTTACTTTTCACAATTTCTTTGCCAATTTCTTCTAGTTGGGGATGCAAACTCGAAATATTATTTGCAGATGCGTGTTTTGCAAATAGCATCCAGCTATCTTCATAATTTAATGTCTTCAAATGGTAAGCATAAACAGTGCCTGTCATTGCCGCAAGCTCTGAAATGCCTGTTGTCACAATGATCTTACTTCCGTCAGTTCCACCAGCTGTAAGCGTAGATCGTAGGGTTTCCCAGTCAGAATAATTATCACATCCAAAATTATCTAAAACCAGCAGAAATTTCTTTGTGTCGAGACTTTCCTTCAATCTGGCTTGAAGGGAATTTAAGTCCTCGACATCTGACAGCTGAGAAGTGACCAGTGCCTCAAGGATAGTTTTTGTCAACCCGAAAATATCAAATTCCTCCGGTACGCAGATCCATAATTTAAGGTCAAAATGTTCCCTCACTCTCTCATCTTCGTATATGAGCTGAGCAAGGGTGGTCTTGCCAACTCCACTCGTACCCGTTATGGCGATGACATCTATCTGATCAGCCGATACATCATCTGCTAGCAACAGCTCAATTATAGCCTCTTTCTCTGCATCCCTACCAATTACTTCAAATTCATCATTCGAGCAGTTTGTAGCCGCCCGTAGTTGCAGATACTGTTTGTTTGTTGTTGTCAGTAATGATTCTTTGACAATAAATTCCAATTTTTCAGCTATCGATTCCATCTGCTGTTGATATTGATCTTTACTTTTGCCAAGTGAAGTAAATTCACTAGAGATGGAGCTCCCTGTATGATTTGTGTTAGGTTGAGATTTGGAGCCAAAGCTGAGAAACAATGATTCCGCGACAGCGTCGTCCAGCAGAGACTCCAGATCAAGCATAACTTCTCCGAGATAACGAAACAGCCGCTTGCGTTCAGTACCTTGCAGCACCGCATGGATAATTAACATACTCCTCTTTAACTTATTCAGCAAAGCCTCGTCGAGTTTCTGTCTGCAGAAGAAATCTGTAAAGTTCCTGGAATCGATCTTGTCAATTAGATAACGAAAACGATCAACCATAAAGTTTGCAAAAGCATCATCCATGTTGTTTCCGGCAAAGAAATTAAAAGAAGTATTAGATTTCAGTAACTGATGAAAAACGATGAAGAAGAACAAGAGTGTGATAATGATGAAGAACTGGCAATTTTTCAGCTTCTGTTTGTGAGATCCAAAGAGGGGATGGAAGATAGAGACTTTTTGATTCTTGGGTGGAAATGGAAAAAGAGTGGAAATGGAAAAAGAATTTTTCCATGTTTATGTTATGGGCAATTTTCATATATTTCCCTATATTTTGTTAAAAAAATATTTTTAACCACATTCAATAGTTTAATTATTACTAACCATTTGGGAGAGAAAATCAAAACTCAAAAGTAACCTTTCAAAACATAAACTTTCGTTTTTAACCACATATGAAAGATTAATTGTTAATAACATATTTTTGAGAAATTACTTGAATGCCCTCGTATAAAAACCATCCAAAATCGCTCTTTTTTTTTCTCTCCTCTCATTTCACTCCTCTCTCCTCTCTATCCTGTCAAAATTTTTGTCGGACGTAGTCGCCTGGGCGTGCGCCGCCAGGCAAAGGTGCTGTCGGGCCCATACAGCCCTGGCGGTGCGCTACCTAGGCTGCGTGAACCAAGCGAAGTCATCTGGCTTTGCGAACCAAACGAGGCAACACCGTGCTTCACAAGTCAGGCGAGTTAGCGACATCTCGACGTGCAACGTCACCGAAGCTTTCCCTTCAAGAGGTGCCGTGATCTGCAGAAAAAAGAAAAAAAACTAATTTGAGGAAGACTGGAAAATTAATGAAACATCCCTTCTGAAGGATGTTTTAGTAATTTACCGTATAAACAGTTAAAAATATTATTTTAAAAGGGGCATTTTAATAATTTTGCACGTGAAAAAATGTAAACAATTCATGTTTTTTGCATGAGATTTCACGTTTTGTTTCAACATTTCAAGTTTTCGTTAAGATTTCAAGTTTTCGTCAATATTTCAAGTTTTTAAAAAATAAAACTAAATTCAGGGGTACTTTTTCAATTTATGGATATGCACTGAATTTTTTTTTAAAAAAATGTGATTATAATAATTAAACTTCTGTATTTGGTTCAAAACAAATTTTCCATGTTGTATATAGTCATTTTTAGCAATATCCACATCATTTGGAGAATAAAATTACAAAAATGCCCTCCATGTCGTCATGACTCGTGAGAATAAGAAAAATGCTATTCTGGATTAGGAATGTCAATGGTACGGGTCGAGGACGGGTTTTCCATTACCATCCACAATCCTAATTTGTTTGAGAAATATCATCCCTAGTGAATACCTGTCTTATAATAAACGGTACGGGTACGAGGATTCCTCATTAGAGGTCGGTTTCTTATCTCATACCATTTATATCTCATTAATGTATATTTTTAATGATTTTTTAAAAGAGTTCATATCAAAATTATTGAATAATATAAAAATTATAAAACAAAACCTGCAGTAATTTTAAAACTCTAAATCAATTAAAGAATAACACAACTCATTAACAAACTCTAAAAAGAGGGGAAAATTATACTGAAAGTTGTAGTTTTATATATACTTTTTTTTAATATTGGATAACGTTCTTCAACATAAATATAAATATATGTATATATATAACGGGTATGGGGATGGATTGGGGCGGGGATTGAAAATCCCAAAACCATCCAGAAATTAAATCGAGGATCGAAAAAAAAATATCAAACACATACTACAACATAAATAGTAGGCACTAAACTCATCCTTAAAGGGACGGATCCGCACAGGTCCACAGACCAATGAGTAATTTTAACACCCCTATTTCGAATTGGTGTGGGTTATATTTCAGAATTGTCTATCAAAATATGTCTTTAAGACATTATTACATGCCCGATTGGAAAAGTTTCTCTACTAGTGAAAAGAGTTTTTTTAACAAAAAAATTTGTATCGTTTGGTTGTCACTCAGTAAAGCTTTTTTTTTTATGATTATAAAAATTGTTTTACGTCCACTGGGAGACGTTCAAATTTAAAGCTTTTTCCAGTATACCTTTTTGAGTTTTTTTTTACAACACTAAAATGTATAATATAACCCTATCATTAATTTTTTTTTTTTAAGTTTTTTGATACTCTTATCATTTAAAAAAACTCTTTTAATTGATAACTAAACGACCAACAACTTTTCTTTAAAAGCTCTACTTATAGAAGATCTACTTTAAAAGATCTACGACTAAAAAATCTACTAAAGAAGTTCTCCTAAACATTAATTATTGCAATTTGTCAAAATAGTGATCAGTCATAGAAACCAGTAGAATTATCGCGAGTACGTTTGGAAGAGCTTCTTCAAGTAGATATTTTGACAACAGATCTTCTAGAGTAGAGATTGTAAGGGAAAGTTATTGGTCGTTTGATTGTCAATTAAAAAAACTCTTTTAAATGATAAGATTATTAAAATACTTTTAAAAAAAAATTAAGGACATGTTTGATAACGTTTTTGTTTTATGTTCTCTTGTTTTCGTTTGATTTCAAGAAATAGATTTTTATGTTTTTCGAGTTTGAAAACACGTCTTGTAGCAATTATTGAAAACAATATCCCGAGAATGAAAATATTAAAAACGCATCTGGGAGAATACTTTAAAATGAGAAAACAATGTAAACGTGTCTGATAAAATTAATTTTGTACAAATAATGTGGGTTATCTAGCATTATTGGTGGATAATATATTAATAGTGATTTGTCTCACTTATCTCACGTTTATTGATTGAGATGAGTGCAGATATAAATATGGAACGTATAGCATTACTCATTATAAATTATGATTTTATATACAAGAAAAACAAAATAATTAATCAATATTATAATTTGTTTTGTCTCACTTATCTCACGTTTATTGATTGAGACGAGTGCGGATATAAATATGGAACGTATAGCATTACTCATTATAAATTATAAATTATGATTTTATATACAAGAAAAACAAAATAATTAATCAATATTATAATTTGTCTACACTACAACTTAAAAAAAAAATCTAATTACTTGGTCTTTAAAAAAATGGATATTATCATCCCCAAACCCCTCCCCCCCCCCCCCCCCCCCCCCGACTTTTACCATATTAGAAAGATGAGGATATGGTTTATTCATATTAGCTGTTAGTCCTCCTGAGATAGAAAGAATATATAATACACCCTTTCTGTGAGCTTTTCCGTCCAAAGTCACGTTGACCCTTAAATTTAAAAGGGCAATTTCGTAATCTCACCGATTTATCACCAAAACCCAAAAAAAAAACATAAAAAACATTAAAAAAAAAAAAATTGAGAGATCATGAGATTTCACAGACTCACACTTATCATCATCTACAACATCATCAGCCACCACTCATCCACGACCAATATCTCTTCCTCTTCTATTCATCTTCAACATCACCATTTATCACCGCCTTCTCTACTCTTCTCTCTCCCCAAACCCTAATCTATTCTCTTCTCTCTCCCTGATCTCTTCTTCTTAAAACAGTAAACCTACCATCCTCATCTATCACCAAACCCACCAAACCAAGAGCTACGAGTGGCGGCTTTGCGAGCAGAGACAGTGTAAAAGGCGATGAGTATGGTCTTTGTTTTGCAGGTTTGTGGAGAGAAGATTTCTGGAAAATTGAAGGAATGCAAGAAGAATAGAAAAGAGAGAGATTAGATCGTGTAAATACCAAAATCCCTAAAATACCAAACATACCAAACATACCCAATCGAATCTTCAATCCCTAAAATCCCAAAATAGCGAAAACCTAAATCCCCAAATCATATTCACCAATCCATCCAATTCTTCGGGTCCTCACAGATCAGTTTGGTGGTGAAATGATGGATAGTTCGCCTCTGCAGCCACTGCTTGATTTCAGTTTCTGGGTAATGAATTTTTTTTGGAAGGGTTTTGATCGAACCCAGTTCTTCATTTTGAAAGAGTTTGGATCGAACCCGGTTCTTGATTATACTTTCTAGGTTTGGGTTGGGTCTGGATGATGACTGATGAATTTTTAGTGGTGGTGTTGGTTTTTGGTTTGATGATGATGAGGTTTGTAGTGGTGGTGATGGTTCTGGGTTTATGGTGGTGATGTACTGATGTGGTTCGGTTGATAATGTTGGTGGATTCTGGTTTGATTTTACATTGATTTTGGTGAATAGTTTGATTTTTTTTCTGGGTTTGATTGGGATGATTAAAAAAAAAATCCAGAACATCAACCAAATCCAATTTTCAATTTTTTATTTATTTTTAATTCTTTTTAATTTTTAATTTTTAATTTTTAATTTTTGTTTTAAAAATAGAAATTAAATTCTTTTTTATTTTTAATTTATATTTTTTAAATTAAATAAAAAAGAAAAAGAGGGATCTCCACCATCCATCTCAAAGATGGACGGTGGAGATCTTTTTTTTATTCTATTTTTTTTGGTTTTTTAATATAATTTTTATTTAATAAATATATTAAGGGTTAAAATGGTCATTTGACTGTGAGAATTGACGGTCAAATGTTTTTAGATGGAAAATATAACAGAAGGGTGAGATTTTACATTAGTTTTATTTTAGAGGAGAGATCGGTCAATATGGATAAACCATGTCCTCACCTTTCTAAAAGGATAAAAGTTAGGGCAGAAAACGACATTTTCCTTTAAAAGAACTAACGTCTGCTTCGGTACTTTTCAAGAAATAAACATTAATAATTAATTTGTGGACCCATAAAAAAACGAAAACAGAAAGTAGAGAACATTTTTAATTGTTTTCATTGCACACGCTGCCTTAAATAAAAAAAAACTGATTTCATTGTTTTTCTTTTTCTTTTTTAGAAACACGTGCCAAACCACATATTAATGTTTTAGAGGGGACCAGGATCCTCTTATGAACTCATTCTGTGCTGAGCTATGCTTAGCTTTTCAGGATCTGATGACATATATATATATATATATATATATTAATGGTCTAAATGACGTCTTTCATTTTTTTTTTTTTTTTTCATTTTTTACATGAAACGATGTCGTATACATACCTCAAACTTTTGTGCCCAGACCTTATCTTCTTCACCAAATTCAATCTTCTTCGTTTTAATCTCTTCTCCTTCAACGACTTCAACCCAGAGACCTCGTACCCTCCAGCCTCTCAAGTGCAAACAATATTTCCTATATATATATATATATTTTGTAACTGTTTAAGCAACTTAAACACAGAAATTACAACTCAAAAATTCCTAGATCCACCTCCATATTTCAGTTCCTTTCAATCCAACTCAGAAATTTGATCCACAATTTCACAAATTCGACCGGTGGGAAACAAGAAATTCTCAAAAATGGAAAAATAAATTCTACCCAGAGTAAAATCTCACTAATACTTCCTGCTCTCTCTCCATTTCTGCACATCCTACTCTATCAATTGTATACTTCTAATTGCACAGATAATATTTCATATCCCAAAACCCACTTTCCTAATCCCTCTAAAAGAGTGAAGCTTTGATTGTTCTTTCTCTATCTGTGTTGTGTTTTGTTCTTTCTCTTTGTGTACCGGGTTTCTTCGTAATTTTGAACATATATATTGTTGGGTTTCTTTAAAAGTGCAGCTTTTATTTAAATATAATAAGTGATGAGGATCTTCTTGGCAATGACTTAATTAGAAACATATAGTTGACTTGAATACAGATAATAAATAAATTTTATACGATTCTTATTGATATTTTAAACGGAGCAAATATTTGAAGTAGAAGGGAAAAGGAGAAGATAGGAAATGGATTCATTAGACAATTAAAACACGTTGTACTAGGATAATAAATAACGAAAAGAAAACAAACAAATCTTAACCCTCCATTATTTTTAATGCCACGTGTAAGCAGATCCCACAAAGGTTAGCAAAGCTCAATACAAACCAAATTCAACGGGGCATCCATGTCCTTTTTAGATTTAAAAAACGAAAAATATGTTCTTGAGACTGATACCAAACAGGTCTTAAAGGATAGTGTTACATTAAACATTTTAGTTTTATTAAAAACTTAAAAAAATCTATTTAAAAAAGTTTTAAATTTGAACTTCGGATAAACGCAAAACAGAAGCTTTTATTTTTAATTAAAAAGGGCTCTTTTAAGTCAGAATAAAGCTCTTCCACAACTGTTCTTAACAAAGATATAATCAAAATTCTTGATTTGCTAAGCTTTGAACCCACGATAAAGTAGATTGTTTTGTTTTCTTAAAACTATAACATTGTTAGATTATAGTTAGCAGTTAATTAATTAAGTTTATTGTAATTAGTTGATTAGTTTGTTAGAGATTTTTGCTGTGTATTCATTGCTATTGGATATAAAAGCAACATTTTCTGAAGTCTTTCGGAATCCAATTTGGTATCAGAGCGATCTTCATACCAAATGGCTGGAAACAACCAAACTCTGATGACCTTCTCCGTCATCTTCTGCTACAAACAACTCTAGATAAAAAGATCAACAAGATTGATATAACATAACTCCCACGTATACAAGATAAAATAAAGAACCTAAGAGTTTCAGTACAAATACAGTCCAACAGAAAATAAAAAGAAGAAAATATTGAAATAAACATCAATTTCTTGAAAAAGTGAAATTTTGTGTTGCTGCACGGTAGTCTGACCCTTCATGTGATGACTTTGTATACCCTTGTCTTTCGATTTCCATTTATTTCAAAAGGTTGGCAAATCAGGGCTTCTCTGCTCACAAAATAAACAAACAAATTATTTTATTTGAAAAATTACTGTACAAATGATATAAGCACATATTTAATTCACAAGTCCTGCTTAGAGTTTGCATCCAGTGTTGGTTTTGTTCCCTTTATATCTTTCCTGGGTTCAAATATGTAACAATGAGATCACAGTCATAATAAGAGCAGAAAATTACAAGATGAGGAAAAGAAATGATTATAAAAGAATAAGCAGTGTCCCATAGCTCTTTGCCAACAAGAACAAATCTTCAAATCTAAATTTGAGCTATTTCTAAGCAATAACATAAATGGTATATATATTTTGGTGGATAGTATTACTACCCAAAAGACTAGAATTTTTTTTTTTGAATTGGAAGTGTTTTTTTTTCTCTCCTCTTTCTCTCTCCTCTGGTGAGAGTAATTGTGAGAGTAGCTAGGTCCTAGTGGTAGTTTGTCTACCTCTCCCAGAAGCAGAGGTCATCTAAAGGGTATTTCTGGGTAGTTTTTGTGCTTGTACAATTTCTTCTCCCAGATATGAGTGAGGCGGATATAGCTAAGTTATACGAAAACCTTTCTCTAGCTGGCGAAGATGGTGCTGTTATTGAAATGACAGAGGAGGCCAGTGTAGAGGGGATTAAGAACGTCGACAAGTGCTTGGTTGGAAGGGTGTTATCGGGCAAAAAGGTTAACCGAGAGGCTTTTAAGGGGCTTATTGAGCAGATCTGGAGCTCCATTGGTCAAGTGGAGGTAGAATTAGTTGGGGATAACTTATTTATGTTCTACTTCAATAATGGAGAAGAAAGGAATCGGGTGCTCCAGAGAGGGCCATGGCACTTTGGAAACAGTCTGATTGTGCTGGAGAAATCAGTGGGCTCAGGTACTATCTCCAAGTTAAGATTCTACAAAGCAGATTTCTGGGTCCAAATCCATGATATCCCTTTATTATGTATGAATCGTAGGACCGCAAAGTGGTTAGCAGAACAGATAGGCGAAGTGGTGGAAATTCCCTCTGAATCCAGAGAGTGCTAGGGCAAGTTTATGAGGGTAAAGGTCCGAATCGATATCTTCAAGCCTTTAAAACATTGGCTTAGACTAAAGCTGGGTAAGCATGAAGAGGTTACTATGTTGAGCTTGAAATACGAAAGACTCCCTGAATTCTGTTATGCCTGTGGTAGAATCGGACAAGGAATTAAGGAATGTAGTGATGAAGAAGCTAGGAGAGTGGTGCTAGAGGGCTCTCCAACTAAATATGGCTCTTGGCTAAAAGCCACTATCCCGGAAAAAGTAAAGAACAAATTCAGCTCATAAGGGAATGAGAGTTCGTCGGAAAGAGCGAGATCGGCTGGGACCTCCTACGAAACAGAAGGGCACAGATCGGTTAGTCTAAGAACCAGCCAACTAGTCACCCAGAAGGAAAATTTGACTGATCTGACGGTGGCGATGAAGAGGCTGATAGAAGTAAAACAACAGGTAACCCTAAAACCAGTGGGAGGAGATGGACCCTCACAAACTGATGCAATGTGTGTGGAAGGGCCTGATGAGGAATGGGCTGGGCCTCAAATGGAATTGAGCTTTCCAAATTGCATCTCAACAGCTGACCCCCCTAATGAGGCTGTGGCACAACATATACCAAATCTAGGTGTCACCAAGACAATATCCTAGCTTGCTGAAGGTAGCCAGTCCAGTATAAATGTTTCTCTTCCACAGTCATTGCTTTTTGATATCGCTATACCGCTGTTGTCTCCAAAAAACCTTCCAAAAAATGGAAGAGATCGGCTAGAGAGGGCCAACAATTGCGAATCTCCGGCAAAATATCTAGTCCCCTCCACAAAATTCTAGAGATTAGTAAGGCTTCCAGGAGATCTCCTAAAGAACGAGGGTCTGATAGTCCCCCAAGTTTACTAAAAAACAAGTTACTGTTGAAGATAGTGAAGAACCCGTTGAAGAATTCGTCATCTCCAAAGGGTGCCCGCAGAAAACAGAGCAAAGAGAATTTTGTTCAGACAATGGTTGATGGTCAAGCTTGCAAACGAAAAGTGGTATTCGAAGACATCAATCACATGATGTCTATCTAAATGGTTGATGGTATTCGAAAAGTGCAAACGAAAAGTGGTATTCGAAAAGTGGTATTCAGAAAATGGTTGATGGTCATTGCTACAAAATTTTAAAACATCAATCACAAAAGGCCTATCTAGTAAACTCCCTAAAGAAGAACATGTAGGGGCATCATTAGTACACACATCGTCACTGCAATCATCATGAGAAGTACCATTACCTGTAAAATAACTATTTTTAACCACACCCTTTTCAACATCAATCACATATCCAGCGTAGTTAATTGGAATCAATTGTTGAAACACCAATTCGTTTAGGACTTCTATCGAACAATGTATATACAACTTTTGAAGGAATATGTTCACTAGCCATAGATGTCATTGGGAGGCTGGAATTTTTAAGCTTGAATGGGTCTTTTACACTGGAAGTGGAAGAAAAGGAAATTGAAAAGCTGGTATTCAAACAAAGTTAAGTAAAATTTCAAGGAAAGGAAATTTTTAACTTCGCTGGATGACTAATAAGTGGACTCAGCGAAGAAGAAGAAGAAGAAGAAGAAGAAGCCGATCGGAGGCGGAGAAGAAGAAGAAGAAGAAGCCGATTGGCAGCGAAGAGGCGAAGAAGAAGAAGAAGAAGAAGAAGAAGAAGCAGATCGGCGAAGAAAAAGAAAAAGCCGATCGGCGGCGAAGAAGAAGAAGAAAAGGAGTCTGGAAAAAGATGAAGAAGAATAGTGAGGGGAAGATGGAGAAAAGTAAAAAAAAATGATTTTTTTATATAAAAAAAAATAAGTGAAAAACAAAAAAAAACAAAAACGAAAACCGAAAAACAACTTTCAGATGTTTTTCAAATTTTTCACTTTTAACACTAATTGTGTTTTTCAATTTTTTTTTGTTTTTCGAAAATAAAATGAAAAACGGTTAAACGAACGCGAATTCGAAATCGTTTTTGGAAAAAAAAAAAAAACGAAAACAAAAAAAAACCAGCTGCAAGACGGGGCCATCTTTGCAAAAGTCAATTTGTGACATTTGAAAATTGAAAAACTTAAAAAATAGTATAGTTTCAAAAAAAAAAAAGTGTTTCAGAAACACTACTGGAAAAAAATTAATGAAAAATTTGATGATTTACATGTAAGTGCTATGGTTCTAGTGGTTCGACGCTCCTTCCCCTTAAGTAAGGTCTCAAATTCGAGTCTTGTGAGTGGAGAAAACCTGCGCTGGGAGCGCTTTACCCCTTAGTGGGCCGACCCTGCTCGACCAGGATTAGTCAGGGTCAGTGGGCTTCTGGATACCGGTGCTTAAAGCCAAAAAAAAAAAACCAAATCTTGATCATTTTACTGGATTCGTAAGCTTAGGCCGCGTCATATAGCTGTTTTCATCCTGTTTTCGTTTTTGTTTTCTAAAAATGATTTCGAATTCGCATTCGTTAATCGTTTTTCATTTTTTTTCCAAAAACAAAAAACAAAATCAATGTTAATAGTGAAATATTTGAAAAACACAAAATACTTGTTTTTGTTTTTCAAAAAAAAAAGGTCAACAATTTTTTTTCTTTTTTTCAAGTTGAACGAGGTCCTATCTTCATCTCCTTCTTTCTTCCATCTTCTCTCTATCTTCATCTCCTTCTTTCTTCTTTTTGCTTTCTGGTTCTCATATTCTTTCATCTTTGTATGCTTCTTTCTTCTTTCTTCTCATCTTCTGCCCTCTATTTCTTCATCTGCTTCTTCTTTCTTCGTCTGCCTCTTCTTGCTTTTTTTCCCTTTTTTTTCTTTGCTTTGGAGGAGCAGATCCATCGATCTGCCCTCTATTTCTTTTCAAGTTTTATTTATTTATTTATTTTCCTTTTTTAAAGATTTTATATTTAATAAAAAAACTAATATTTATTTAATAACAATCTCCATTATTTGTGATGTGTTTTTTTAGAAGTAATTTATGGTGTTTGAATGTTATTGTGTTTGGTTTGCTGGGTTTGTTTTCAGTGAATGTGTTTGGTTTTGATTTTCTAGGTTTGTTTTTGATGAATGTATAATAGTGTTTGATTTTCTGGATTTGTGTTGATTGTATGAGTATGATTTTCTAAGTTGCTGATAATTGTGGTTAATATTTTGATTTTCTAGGTTGTTGGAAATTCTCAGATCTCATCAAATCTGGAAATTCATATATTTCTTCAAATCTGGAAAATTTTCAACTTATTAAGAAAAAATATTAGAAAAATTATAATTTTTGATATTTTTCAGTTAATCTATCAGACGCATTTTTTACGTATTCATTTTCAGAATACAGCTTTCAGTATATGCTACCAGACGCGTTTTCGGATTTCGAAACTGAAACCAAAAACACTGTTTTCATTTTCATTTTTCTTTTCGAAAAACGCTTACAGGACGAACTCTTAGCTTTCAAACCACTACAAAAATGCATATGCTAACATCCCATTCGATTCCAGAACATAAACTTAAAACCTCACTAGCTAAGCTCACCCAATCAAAATAAGAATACAAAAGATGGAAAGGTATTCCACAACAACAACCTCTTGAATGTGACGATCTCACCATGTAATTCTTATACTCGCTCAAATCAAAAACAAAATATGTTATGTAATAAACAGCTAAATATGATTGATAGAATGAAAAATGAAATTTAAAATGTTGACATTTGACAGCTTTTGATTGGATAGTCCCAATATGAACATATAGGAGAAAGATTCACCAGATTTATATAACTTTTAATATACTAGAGAAATAAAGGTTAATACTTAAAGTCAACATCAATCACAGAAACATAGTGTTTTAAGTACAAATAAGGTTCAACAGCGAATAAAAAGAAGAAAAAATTGAAATAAACATCAATTTATTGGAAAAATGAAATTTTGTGTTGCTAAACAGGCCAGCACTGTTGTCTGACCCTTCAATCGATGATTTTCTATTCCCTTGTCTTTCATACAAGTATACAACAACCGCAGATTTCCATTGATTTTGTAAAGATTGACGGATCATGACTTGTCTGTTCACAAAATAAATAAATGAAATGAAATACTTGAAAAAGAACTGTACAGTCATAAAATTATGTAAGCACATTTTTAACTCATCAGACTGATTATAAAAAGAATAAACAATGTATTTAATTTAGAGTACCAATATTATTTCTCATTGATTAAACATTATGGAGGAAATTATCACAATGATAATGCCAAAATGCAATATCACTACAAAATAAAAAATTATTAAATAGTGTGACTAACCGGAAAGTTAACAAATCAGATTAAAAATGCTTCAGAAGAAAAATATTGTACTAATACCGAACAGACAATTATAAGGCAGCAATGTCTATAATTACCAAACATATGACAAGTACCTGGCCAAGAGTTGAGATATCTCTGCCTCCCTCCCTCCCCTGCTTTTCCATCTAAAATGGCTCATAGCATTTCAATGCCGTTAATTACAATCTTCTTGATGTGAGAAATCTTAGGCCAATCTTCCCCTTGGTCCTTTTGGCACTGCTCTGTCATCAAAGAACATCCAGTGATGCTCAGAGAAGAGATAGAGCTAGGCAACCACCTCCCATCTGACATGCTTCGGAGGTTAACACAGCTGTTGATCTCCAAAGTTTCAATAGAGTCGAGGAACTGAAATCCGCTGAGATTCAAGCTTTTAAGGTCTGGAAATTCACTAATTTCAAGACATTTAAGAGAGGTGGGCAGTAGACCAACCTGCGGAAATGAATTCAAATTACTGCATCCGCCTGTAATCCTCACACTAGTGAGTGAAGTCATGTTGTTCAGTCCCCACCCCTCCTGGGGTGTGAGACGGTCACAATTCTGGATCAATAGCGATTGCAAGTTGGTGGGCAAACCACCAATTGGAAATGACTCAATCTTTGGACAATAAGATACACCCAGTACTTCAAGAGAAGTAAGAAGTGTGTGCATCTGTTCTGGCATCGACAGAAGACCATTGCAATTCATGACTATAAAAGATGTCAGGTTAGGAGTGGGCAACCCTCTTCCTGCAAATAATTCCAGATTGTGGCAATCAATAATTTTCAAGCTTTGAAGACATCTCAGCTCCCCGTGAATATCTTCTGAAACTTCTATTCTCTTGAGATTCCTGCAATCCATGAGTTGAAGATTTTCAAGCCTGTGGAACAAGTTCAAGGTGAAGATCATGAGAGAATCACAACTACTCTTTATGTGCAGATTCCGGAGATTACTGTAATTTCTGACATCCTCAAACAGGAAATCTAATTTCCAACACCAGGCGATATATAGTAATTCCAACGAAGGAAAATAACCTGCCAACCTCCCTGTCAATTCTGGACAATTCTGCACATGAAGCTCTTTGAGAGAAGATAGCTGCCCAAATGACGGCAAGGATAAGCCACTTTTGCAGTCAGTAAAATGCAGGACAACCATGTTAGTGAATGATGAATCCTCTATCCAATCTGGTAACTTTGTACCGTTGTACCCTTTAATGGAGAGCTTTTCTAAATTTTCATGAGGACGCAACTTTTCAAGAACACTTGTTTCTGTTTGCTGATCAAGACCATTATTGTTCCACTTGAAAACTAACTCCTTAATATTCTTCTTTTCCTTCAATTTGGCATTCTCAGCATCTGCAACATTCCTTATCTTCTGCAACTCCAAAATAGAAAGTTTGCCACCAAGATGTAGAAGTTCACCCAACTCAATAATGCTTGATCCGGTAGCATTGTCACTTACAACAAATGTTGTAAGTAACCGAAGATTTTTCAATCTACCAAACTTCAGTGGCATCTCTTTCAAAGACTTGGTTCCATTCAAATCAAGACAGCCTAAATTGACCAATTTATGCATTTTTGCTGGCAACTCAATGAGTTTTGTACAATGTGATAGTATCAACGTGTGTAAGTTATATAAAAGGTATGTCGTTGATGGTAATACCTTGATTTCTGTTCGAGAAAAGTCCAAGTAGCGTAAATGTTTCAATTTGTCAAAAGTATCAGGAAACTGAGTGATCCTACAATTGGACATGGAGAGCACTCGCAAGCGCCTCAATATGGGGAGAAAGTTATTGACCACAGACTCATTTATGTAACAGGATTGACTGAATTTTGATGATGAGCTCAATGGTAGGAAAGTTCGCAGGGACTTTGTCTCATGCAATGCCTCAAACTTCTCCGGAGTACCAAACTGGTCCCTCATGTACGAAAAATGGCGAGTCTTCTCAGATATGCCAAATGTCTTGCCACTCTCAAACTTGAAGGCAAATTGACCCGATACAAATTGAGCTAATTCATTTACAAGGTCATGCATCTCAAAACCTAATTTATTATCATTGGATTGTTGAAAAAATGACCTTGATAATAATTCATGAAAGTACTCGTTGCCTACTTCTTCCATTCTTTTCTCACTTCTTGGTTGTTGCAGAAAACCTTCTGCCATCCATAATAAAACTAGCTTCTCCTTTTCAAATACATATCCCTTAGGAAATATTGAACAATAGGCGAAGCATCGTTTTAAATTGGCAGAAAGATAGTAATAGCTCAATCGTAAGGAAGGAAGTACGCTGATATTCTGCTGATCCCATAATTTGCTGCTCAAAATGTTATCCCATTCATTGACTTCTACCGAGTGCAGTAAACTGCCTAATAATTTTGCAGCTAGAGGTAGCCCTTGGCACCTTTTCACTACGTTTTTCTTAATTGCCTCCAACTTTGGACACACATGGACATTTTCACTTCCAAATGCATATTTTGCAAACACTGACCAACAATGTTCCTTAGATAGCTGTTGAAGAGGATGAATAAGAGCAGCATGCATAGTTGACGCTACGTATTGGCTACGTGTTGTCACAATAATCCGACTCCCTCTAGCCGCACCAATGAAGGAGTTTTGCAGAACATCCCAACAAATGAAATTCTCGTTCCAAACATCATCCAAAACAAGTAAGAATTTTTTTCCAGTCAGTTTTTGTTGCAACCTGAGCTGGATCAGATCTAAATTTGTGATGTTGCAATTTCGTGAACAGAGAGAGTCATAAATAGTTTTAGTCACTTTAAGCACATCAAATTCTTCGGAAACGTATGCCCATGCTCTTGTTCTAAATTGTCC
The DNA here is from genome assembly GCA_033220585.1 of Dipteronia sinensis. NCBI lineage: Eukaryota > Viridiplantae > Streptophyta > Magnoliopsida > Sapindales > Sapindaceae > Dipteronia > Dipteronia sinensis. Next base: position 77,033,220 of record CM065638.1, on the reverse strand, counting down.
CTTCACCGTTGAATCATTGTACAAAAGTTGAGCGAGGGTCGTCTTTCCAATTCCAGCCATCCCAGTAATCGCAATTACAGGGACCTCCGATTCATTTATGTTATCAGATAGCAAAAACTTCATAACTTCTTCTTTATCACTATCTCTGCCAAAAACCTTACATTTATCAACCAAAGAGGTTGATGGCAATCTTGGAAATGAAATTCTCCCAAGACTTTCTTTCAGACCAAGCACACTCCTCTGCTCTGCTAGCTTCTCAAGCTTCGAGGTCATCTTTTCAAGCTCATCTTTAAAACCATTACAAATTTTGATAATAGATGTGTTGTTTCGCACCTGATTGTTGCTTACTGCGGATTGAACTGAAGCCACTGTAGCAATCTCATCCAACAAATCCTCAGCATTGTAGGCAGCATCTTTAACCTGATCCACCCAATCTTTCACAAACTGGTTTGTGATCTGCTTCTCCTCTGCGTCAATGAGCACCGCATTAATTGTCAGAAGAATCATATTCAGCCTCTCTAAGACAGTGACATCAAATACCTCCTTCTTGAAGAAGTCTATAACCTGCTGAGAAGCTAGTCTGTCAAACAGCACTTGAAGGAAAGCAGAGAGAACGGCACCCACTGCTGTTTCGACCAAAGCCATTATGTCTTCTTAGCGGAAGGAAAGGAAAGGCTTCAAGAAAAGAATTAATCACAATAAGGAAACTCAGATCAAGATCAATCAGTGCACAGAATTAATCACAATAAGGAAACTCAGATGGAGATCAATCGGTGCACAATGAAATGCTTCAGATGTACTCGAAAGGAAAAATATTCCAAGTGGACTTTGGGAAGATGAAGGGAAGGTGAACATTCAAAGTGGACTTGGGAAGCTATTAACTTTTGTGAGAATTACAAAATGGCAAAAAATATTATATAAATTTGTTTTCAACCATAAAAATTAAAAAGGTTTTAAATACTTAATAAATACACTGTAAGATTTTATTTCAACCTATTACTACAAGGTTACCAAATATGTCTCAAATCATCTAAACCTACCTGTTTTTTTGGAATATTTTACTTTCTTTTCTTTCGTTTTTTTAATTTTTATATATTTCTTCTTCTTCTTTTTTTATAGATATTTAGTGTTTTCTTTTTATAGTTCACGTTTTGATGAATAGGGAAGACTTTGATTAATTTGAGGGTATATAGCTAATTTTACATAGCAAGGAGTTACAAACTATTTATTTACGTAGAAAAACTTACATGTTGTGGTAGCAAAAAATGGCCCTTAGGCCCAAAGCTTAAGCCCATTGCCAACTTTGGGTCATACCCAGTCCAGACTCAACTAATTTGGGTTGACCTAAGAGATCCAGCGTGTGTCATAGCTTGACTCAGTCATCAACTGAAACACTTATCAGTTGAGCACAACAGTTATTCAAATCAGTTTGAATCAGTCAACAATCCCATGATCACACGAAATCCAATCGAGATTTCAGAGATAACATCTCCAATGATTATCCTCGACCAGCCTTCTGTGAAGGCTTATAAATAAGACATTTCACTCACAGAGAAAGGATTCTGATTTCTCTCTCTCAACGTAAAGCTCTAGTTTGCCGAAACTCTGTTAAAACACCAACTTCGATCATCGGAATCCCCTAATTCAGTCTCTTTGCAATAACTTTTGCTTTCACGCTGAGTCCAAGCGCATCTAAGACCAAGAAATGATCAACACCATCTTTTTTCTTTTTTTCTGCTTTGTTTGTTTTTGTCTTTTTTACAGGTATTACACAGATGACACATCTAATTCGAATCTGATCCGACCCACCTTAATTGTAGATCGACCATCTACAGTTTGGTGCCCACCGTAGGGCCCATTGCAGCTTATAGACGAACCAGTTGAATCGAACAAAAGGCTCCCAAAATGGTAGGAGATGGAAACACACCGACAGTCAAAGAGCAGCTTGCCGCACTGACTACTCAAATGGCCGCCAATGCAGAAAAGCTTCAGGTGCTCGAAATGGAAAATGTCGCGGTCCAGATTTGCAATGCTGAACTGCAGACAATAATCGATGGGGCACCCAAAATGTCGGTAAGACAACCCCGGTTGCGGCCACGGGCCGCCAAAATCCGGAGACTAACACCGGTGCGAGACCAATTCAAGGAATAACCCAGAAGATTCGAATCGAAACGGATCTGCTCAGTATGCCTATCCAGCAAGAAACACCACAGGATCAAACCCAGTTGTCGATCATCAGCCAGAAAACGCCTTCAAAACTTCGGTGTCACTCCAGTCGAAACCGGATTTGGTAAAATCAAATTCTGACTTACATGTGTTCGCTGAACCTGAACTTTCTCGCAGGTTTGCAGAAATAGAAGCCTTAATTCAAAGGATCCTAGAAGTGCCAGCACCCATCAAAAAGAGCACGACGAACAGCTTTGCATACTCACCATTCGTCGACGCAAATTGCCCTAATTAAGATGCCCAGGAATTTGAGCTTCCCAAACATGAAGCAGTTTGAAGGCACAACAGATCCAGACGGCCACATAGCGCAGTACAAACAACGCATGTTCACTACATCAATCCCACACGACCTCAGAGAAGCGTGCATGTACAAGGCGTTCGGATCCAGCCTCGGCCGCCCCGCCTTACAATGGTATACAAATTAAGTTGAGTTTAAATGACACCTAAAATGGGTTCCTTCCAAAAATACCCCCACAGTAACCTTTTGTTAGGATTATGCTCAATAGCAAGAGTGTAATATTGTAATTGACAATCTTTTCATATTATTAAAGTGTTTTCTGATTCTTACAAATACTTATAGCATTTATTATTATATTTGTCAAGGTAAATAATCATAAGGTCAAAAGACTATGAGATATGAAGAATTGTTCATACATCCGGATATGTGTGAGGTAGACACAATTCTTTAGTTAGTCTTGAATAACGTTCACAACTTAAGTTAAAGGTTGGACACCTCTATCTTGATAAAGTTGTAGAATTCTTTTACTAGCATTTGAGTGGGATCAAATGAGTTATGATGAGTCTAAAATCATTGAAAGATTTTCGAGTAAAAGAATCTAGTGCACTTGGTGCATTGAACAGGATCACAATGAAATACTTTATCTAGAACCGTCACTAGGTATAAGTCTTTTCATTATTAGGACAATCGGAGAGTCGATCTTAAATCCTGAGATAAATGATGGACTTATGGTTGCAAGTGTTATCATTCGAGCTATCAATGAGTACGATTATATAGCATAGTCTATCCTCGATAGTTTGGTGGTATTCATTTGTTAATCGATAGAGGACTTCATTTATAGATATGGACATCGTGGCTCCATTTATTAAATGAGAGTATAATATCATCATATGGATGTTTTGAGGTATTGGATATTAAATCTCAACGTTGAGTTTTCAATAATGATTATTGAAGACATGGCTTCTGGACAAGTCAAAATATCAAAGTTCAAAATGTGGTCATATGAGGAAATATGGTAACTTGGAGAGCTATATGCGGTCTATGAGCTCTTGGCGATTACTGATATTATTCACGAGGATACACTATCTCCTATAAGATTGTCTAGGGTATGAATGAGAAACATCTCCTTATTCTATCTTTATGTAAGAGTTCAATTTTAGCTCTTTAGTGGAATGAGTTAAAATTAATAGATCGGACCTAAGTGAATCATTTGTTGATTGTGATTAGGTTATGTCTATTGAAGCTTAAATTTAGATAGCCCGCCAAGATCCACAATCCACACGTACTTGCATGGATCACTTGATATATTCTACCGGACCAATTTATAGGTCCATCTAGAATTGTATTTAATATATTAAGAATATAATATGTCTATTATTTATTTAATGGGCTGCTCTATTATATTAATATATTAAAATGAGACATGTGGGCTTGTTTCTTTTAGTAAGAATAAGTCTAGTTCACATATGGGCTTTTATTTAAAATCTAATGGATTAAATAAAATAAGAAAAATAATATTAGACCCATATATATATGGTGTGGGCGGCAAGGCTAATAAAATAGCCCAAGATATTATTTTATTTTATTGTTTTGATTAAATGGAAATTAATTAATTAATAGTTTAAATCAAAATCTTTTCCTGATCAGTAAATAAAATACTATGTGTTGGATTAGGGTTAGAATTCTTTTAGGTGATAGGAGTCCTAATGTGATAAGGATTAAGTCCACATACACTCCATACCATACAAAGAATTCGGCCACCCTAGTCCTATAAGGGTTAGGATTCTTAAATTGATAGGAATTAGGGAAAAACACAATTCCTTTTCAAATAAGGAAATTGGCCAACCCTAGATTTCCTACACAAAGAATTCGGCCAACCCTATTTTGAGAAGGAGAAATTCCGGTCACCTTATAAATATAAGGTGTTAAATTTCGGCCACTAAGAAGCTTGAGTCAGAGAGATTTTTGTTTGTTTTGAAAAATAAAAATCTTACTCAATACACATAAACTCTTACTCACTTGCAAGCCTTTAACATCAAAAGGTTTTGTGCACACTTTCGATTTAGGGTTACGCGAGTTCCAATCATATCGATTGTGAATTCAAAAGTAACCGGAACTATTTTTCTAGGCTC